>VYZS01019549.1:2939-17784 GCA_013400695.1 Neodrepanis coruscans | reverse complement strand
GGGCGGGGGAATGTCAGGATCCGGCCGTCCCCCCCCACCTCCGCCGGACTCCGTCGGTCGCTGAAGCCCGGAGTTGTCCGCAAGCTGCAGCGCAGCATCTCGGGGGCCGCTGCCAGATGCCCGCGGGGCGCGGGGCAGCGCTCCGTGAGTGCCGGGGGCTGCGGGGGGCGGCGGCCGGAGCCCGCGCCCCGGGCGGGTGTTCCGTGTTGTGTCGCTGTAACAGCGCCGGGATAGTGGATGTATCAACAGAAGGTGTTGACACGGGATTAACCCTTCCCGTCTCCAGCCTTTCAGCATTTTCTGTTGCAGCCCGAGCCCGGCCGGAGGCAAATTTTTGAAATTCAGATGAGGAAAGCGTAAATATTTTATTTGGGGAAATGGGTTTTTCGCGTGCCTGTGTGTGCGTGTACGTACGCAGAGCTCGCGTGTGTAGCTCTCCGTGAAGTGTAACGCTACATTTAGGAGGACTTACCTGGGCATATTTCATGGTAGTTTTTTTTGACAGGGCAGCAGTGCAATTAGCCGAGCCTAAGTTTGGACCAGCCCTGTTCTGGAAAAGTGCCGGTTTTTACCTGTAACACTGAGCAGATGAGTACAATAGTACATCTCCTGTCTCTGCCGGAGAGACAGGCTGGAAAAGGATAACTGCTGTATCTGGGAAAACGCAACACTGCAAAAGATCATCATTTAGTTTTTTAGTATAGTTCTTACTTAAAACTGCGTCATAAGGCGTGGAAGATATTACACACTGTTTTACTTGACAGATGGGAAAATCATGCAACTTTTATTCTTTTGTACTCCTGCGTGTAACCTTCAAATAGTGCTTGCAGTTGGAGAAAGAGGAACAGTAGTGATTCAAAGTACTCTTTAAATTTTATTGTTTTTTACTCTTGGGCCTAAAATACATTTGTTTTAAAGCGTTCAGTATCTTTTTTCTATTTTCTTCGGAGGTGTTTACAGTAAGGAAGGTAATAATAATTAGATACTTCTGATAGGTGAGCTGTAGTGGTCTATGGAGTACTAAATGGAAATTAAGAGAATTGACACGGAAGCCAGTTTCAAATTTTGCTTCCCCCCCCCCGTCTGGTATTTGTTGTTGAATTTCATTTTAAAAGGATGCTTTGTTCCGTTTTGTCCTAATTTAAGTGTAGAGATTTATTTTTAAGATTGAAATTACAACAATAGGAAGTAATTGCAATTTGTAACCTTACTGAGAGTCAACCTAAAAGTATTTAATATAGCTATTCAAATATCGTCTTAGAATTTGTTTTATGTCAGTTGTAATTTCTTTCTGTAACGTGGATTGTTATAAACCTTGTAAAAAATGCTTATTATCTTTATGTATAATTCACTCTCATGAACAAATTAGATTTTTCTTCCATGAGTGATCTATAATATGAAATTTAATGTTCTGACCTTTCTTATGCTGGATTACTGAAAATAGTGTAATTTAGCTTTTCTGGAAGCCCAAGCATTTTTTTGTTGGTTTAATGTGTTGTTTATATTGTTGCTTTTAATTGTGGAAGAAAATAACGTTGTATATATAGTTTTCACACAGCTTATGAGTATATGCAGATGCTAAAGTTCTTATTGTGTAAAAGAGGATTTTTTTTTTTCCGTGGGAGCTCTGGTGGCTAGCATTCTTGTTAATGACAGTCATTTCTCTGGCAGGAAGATGTTTTCATTTGTATTTACTTTTCAGTACAGGGCAATTATGCTGCTCTGTGTTGTACACTCTTCTTACTTTCTGTCTCAAAAGATTACAGTACTTGGAACAGGACTGTGGTTTGAAGCAGGTGTTGTGTTCTACTGTTTTGCAAAATAACACTAAAATATAATTGTAAAGGAAATTAAGGAAACAGCTGCAAACTTCGCGTGGTAACCACTACGTTAAGATTCGTGAGCAGTTGTTGCAGCCTCTTACATCACGTGTAATACAGCAAAGATTTGTTTTAGTGAAACTCACCTTGCTTATTTTTGCTCCTGAAACTATTGCACTTGTTCTTGTGAAAGGGATTAGTGTGGAAACCAGACCATAACCTTAGTTACAAAGATGTACCATCTCACTAGTGACAGTTTTTAAGTTGGGATTTTGTTTCATCTTCATCTTTCTTACATTTTTTTCCCACCAGTGCTAAAGGAGATGAAAGACAGAACCCAGTTAGTGGAATGAAGGTTTCAGAATGTCTTAACCCAACTAACATATGGAAGCCTGCATAGGCCTGAGGTAGTAAAACAGTAAAATAAATGGCCTATAGCAGGCCATCTGCCATTTGCAGGGCATTTCCATCGTGCTTCATGCCAAACTGGAAATTAGTCTTTGTATTAAAAATATATTTTGAATACAAATCAAAGATTTCAAGTATTTCATGTTACACATGGCAAGCACATTTCAGGAAAATTGCACTGGAAAAATACTGCTTAGTTTGATGCTCAGAGCTCAAGTCATTCTCTTCTCTTTCTCATCTCTTTGTCTCCTGCTAAGCCTTGATTTACTTTTGTAAATTAGACATGAGATATGAAAAAACCTATATTGTGTGTGGCAGCTAAAGGGAGGAATATCAACTGATGCCAAGTGTTATGATTTCATCCAAGTCCTTGCTAGGATAGTGTCCCAACTGAGGATCTGCCTCCTAAGTGGGGCTTTAAAAGACTTGCTCATCTTGGCAGTAATCTTCGAACATCAGCTGATCAATTTTCAGAGTCCCTCTGAAAGGAAGGCAGCTGAGGTATCCTCCGTTTATTGACTGACGAAATCGAAGCTCAGATTTTGTGCAAGAAACTACACAGGGCAGGTTTGAGAGGTTTCTGGCTATATTACAGTGTGCCTCCAGTCTTAACGCAAAATACGTTTAAGAGCACTTTGAAGAACTGAAAGCTAGGGATGCATGCAGAGGGAAGAGCCTATTTCTTTCATCTTATGCAGAAATATTTATGCGTAAAATCGCACTTAAATCCGTCAGATAAATCATTACTGTCTGGTGGTGAATCCAAACCAATTTCCTTGCTAGTGCACTATAGCATGGCTATTTTGTTAACATTGTTTAGATACTCTCCTTTCTCTAGGCAAATAAATACTTCCATTCAAATGTGTTTGGGTGTACCTTTTGCTATGCAATTGTCAAATGTTCTTTACGTCAGTTTCTTTTAGTCTCTCAGTTGTTACTCATCATGTAAGTTACAGTAGGACCTTGAAAACAAGTGTTTGTGTTTGTGGAAAGTCGCTTGTCCTTCAGGAAACTGGGTTCACTTGTTAATTTTCATAGTTGCAATTAGCACAACTAAGATGTTATTTAAAATAAAGAATATGAAATGCGGAGTGTTTAACTGGAACTTTCAATGCAGATATTTTATTCCCCCCCCCACTCTCCATAGAAAAAAAAGTGAATAGAAATGCTTGGAGAATGGGGTGATGGGTACATCAAAAAAGTAGAAAAAGATCCCTGAATAGAAATCAGGAGGGGATAGAGTAATATGTCTGTGTATGTTTACACCTCCTCATAGCAGTATGTGCTGTCTTTCTCTCCTGGCAGAGGTCACGGAGTTGATGAGGAGCTGCTGGGATTCGGGAGCTGCCTGGACCACAATGCCCTACCCTGCTCCTGGGCTTGGGAAGTTGTGAGCTGCTAATGTCCATAAGGAGGAAGGATGGCTCATGGAATTCCTTCACAAGGCAAAGTTACCATAACAGTGGATGAATACAGCTCCAACCCAACGCAGGCGTTTACACACTACAATATCAATCAGAGCAGGTTCCAGCCTCCACATGTGCATATGTGAGTATTCCTGACCTCTGTGTGTGTGTGTGTGTGTGTGTGTGTGCCTGAAATGGAAAACTGCTGCTGAACGAGTGGGTTGAAACTGTGAAATTTGGTTACTCACATGAGGTTTCTAACCTGGTGTGTCTGAGGTCTGAGAAGCCCTGCTCCATCCTCTCCTGGAGGTGACTGTGCTCAGTGCCACCAGCTCCTCCGTGGAACACGCTGACTGGTGGGGTGCAGGTTCCCAAGCTTTGTCACTTTACTGATCCCGCTTTAACTCGCCTGAGGGACTCATTGCTTTAAAAATTAAGCTCCCTTCCCCCAGCCCTTACACTCAGCTGCGAAATAGGCCTAATTGGGACTAATTGTCCCCCCTGATCAGTGAATCCTTTGTCCTCCTGGTTGCGAGTGGAACGTGTGCCGCATGACACATTCCACATTCCACTCGCAACCTGCCGCACAAAGGAGTCCAGGGCTGCCCGGTAGTTCCTCCCAAGAAATACAAATATTCTCATAAAACAGCAGCCCTGACTTGAACCAACGAAAGCATGGGAAGTGGGGAGCTGAAGGCTCCTTCCCTCACCTTGTTGTTCCTGGGTGTTGTGCCAGCCAGGATCCTTGTGCCACCCAGCACCAGTGGGCTGCTTGCTTAGGGAAGAACTAAGTACCAGGTTTAACTCTGGATTTCCTTCCCATTGTTTAGTTGGGTTTGATCTTTATCGGTTATTTCTGTGAAGGTTCTTTTTCTTTTAGCATTAATAGACTGAAAAGCACGTGAAACTAAAACAAAGCCGACATCTCTTGACCTCCTGCGAGCCATTGTTAGGCGGGATTTTGGACGGTGTCACACTATTGAATTTGATAAGGATTTTGCATAATAAGGGGGGAAAGTTGTATGGTACTTCATTGCATTTTTGTTATGTAGAAGGCTGCCGGAAGAGTCACAATGTAGGAGTTCAGCACCTCCTAATAGGATTTTATGTGGTTACAATGTTCCTAAAGGCAACTCTAGAAAGGATGCTGAAGGGTGTCTGTCTTGCATGTGGCTGACTTTTCAAGGTGGAAAAGGTTTTATTAATTACGTTTGACTGAAAACATTTATACAGAAGTTTCTGTAATAAATAGCGTATCTCTTAAATTATAATGACTTGATGGATGTCTTAGGATGTACTTCTCTTGTTTGGTAGAACAGTGTAACTGAAATAAATACTAAAACTACAAAGTACGGTAAAGTGACAGTATTTTAAAACGATTTTAAACTTAAATACTGCAGCTTTCTTAAAATCAGTAATTTGGTTTCAGAAGAACATGTGGCATAGCAAAGGGAGATCAAAATTTAGAAAAACGGGGAATGAATTGGTCTCAGATTCACAGTGGAAGCAGAGAGCAATGTTGTAGTGCAGGAGGTGAGTGGATGCAGGTGTAGGTCTGGGTAGCAAATGATGGATTTTAGAAAACCTATCGAGGGAAAAAAAAAATGACAGGATCCTACCAGAAGGGTAGAGGAAAGAATGGAAGTGGGGTATGAGTATAGCTGGTGGTTTATGTGATGGTAAGAACAGTAGAATTATTTCTGGGGAGGAGAGACTGGATTATGTGGTAGCTTCAGACTGGGTCTTTGTCTTGTCAGTGTTTTGTAATGGAAGCATTGTGTGTATTTTTCAAAGAGGTTGTCATACAGTGAAAAACCTGGAACAGAAAATTGGTAAAAACATACTGACAAAGAAACCATGATCTGGCTTGTCTCTCTCTTAGTGCCATGTTGCTGCAGCCACCACGATTGATTTGATTTGTTTTTACAGTCTGCTTTTCTTTGTTGCTGTCGTTTAAAGTAATGCATGTGTTTGGTTGTTGGTGTTTTGGGTTTTTTTTTCTTTCCTAAGAGGGAGTTTGAGGAGGCTTTATTCTCTAGTGGAAAATTTATTTTAAAAATCATAGGATAATGAGAAATGATTAAAGCAACATGGGAACTGAGTGTTGTGACATGTATGTGAATAGCAGGGCAATATATTGCTGCAGGGCCCTGCTGCACACCATAAATCAGTAGCTGGATGCAGCTTAAGGACAGTGTTCTCTGCTAAAGGAATTTTTTTTTTAGAGGTAATTTCTTTATGGATCTGCATCTTCATGTGCAAAGGTGAGAACTGGGTTCTTGGAATTTCTGGTTCTGGTATCATTTTGGGCCCAACTCTCATTTCCACAGAATAAAGGAGAGTCCATGTAACTTCCCTGGCATGAACTTGGTGTGTAAGGCACTGCTGGCATTACTCTGCCTGTTCTTGGGACACATGTCCTGTGGTTTTTCTCCCACCTTCATTTTTTTGCCTTTCATGTCAGTGTCAGCTGGAATACAGTTCTCTTTATATGGATGTTTCCACCAGCATTTCTTAGTGGATCTGTTTAAGTGTACTGTCAGGTGTAAAACTGTGGCATTATTACAGCCCCTTTGCTTGGGTTGGCTGTGACAGCAGTTTTGTCAGTCACTTCAGCTCTCGTAGTGTAACTTTTGAATCAGTTTGTCCATTCTTTTTATTTTATTTCTTTATTAATTAATGTTTGAACAGATATTCTAAAGGAAAGTTTTACAATTATTTTTCATAAAGGGATATAATTTAAAATACTATTTTGTCATAAGCAATGCTCCCATCTACAGATTTTATTTATGTTCTGAAGATGTTATAAAGTGTTTGTATTTGAATGTTTTGTACAAGTCATATTTACTTTCAGTTAGTTTTAATTAACTGCAGCACCTTAGTTCCCTGTTTTCAAGGGCAGCTGCAAAATAATGTATAATAATTATAGTATGCTTCCCTTTGCTTTATATTGATTATTATTCTTCTGAAAGTTTTCATACTGTAAATTTTTTTATTTTTGCCAAGAATTGTGACTTAAAGAGGCAAGGACTTGCTCCTTTGGTGTGGTGGTGCCAGGAATGTTTGTTTGGAGGTTTGTTTGTTTATTTTTATGTTGTGGGGTTTTTTTTTTTGGACAGCTTTTAAGCCTGTTTAGACTTTTGATATGTTGTATATGAGGCTACAATCAGTGGTACCAACAATATTAGTGAGCAGCAGTAGATGCAGCCTGGGGACAAATCCAAATGCTTAGGCTTTAATCAGAGAGAAGAACCTTCCTGTTTAGGTCCAACACCCCATCTACTTGTGGGGGGGAAAAAGAGTGAAGTAAACTTTGTGTATGTGTTTGGACAGGCCCATCTGGTGAGGATGAGGGAGTTTTGTGAGGATAAAGTAGCTGTAGCCTGAGCCACTGCAGGCTGAGCCTTTTAGAGGAGTTCCTCTGGTCTCACCACCATGACTTGGTGCCTTTTTTTAGTATACTTTGAGAACATGTTAAAACTCTTATGATTTAAATTCAGTAGCAAGGGAGTAAGAAAGATAAAGCATTTCTGTGCCAGAGCAAAAGTCTTCTAACTAAGTTTATTCATACCTGGAGATACACTGACAGTCTGTAACTGCATAATTTTACAGCCGTCACTGTACTGAGTAATCCCCCATGTGAATATTCTTATTTTAAAACAAAGAGCATAAGCAGAGTTTTATACTAGTAGAAATATATATATGTGGTTGAATAAAGTATTTAAATGTGTGTTTGTAAATGTGTATATATAATAATGATAATAGTAGTGAAATAAAAACGTAGCTGTACGATCATAGAAGAAAAAGCTTAACTGTGACGAAGCCTTATGTTGTTAAAACATAGAGATCTTATTAGACTACTAACCTTGAGAAATAGGATCTTGCTTTTTTTTTTTCCTGGGGAAATGCTCCTGCTTTTAATGTGCTTTATAAACTCCCACTGAGATTAGTGGGAAATCATGCATTTGATTTGTAATACTCTCAACTTTTGTTTCATATAAGGTGTGTGATATTTAGGGGAAGGGGAAAGAGTTGGCATTAGTAAAATATGAACTCACTTGACATTTAAAGAATAGTGGAGTTCATACATGTAATGCTATTGGTTGAGAGAATACAGAGATTCAATCTTAAACTAGTCAGCTATACCTACTGTGACTGGGCAGGCTGTTTCAGCTGATGTGGATTGTAGTTTTGGTGGAATTTGCTGCCCTGGCCTTTAGTAACAATTTTTACAAAACCATCCACCACTCATGACCACCTAAGTTCTTCTTCACTACTTAGTTTTAGAAACAAATAAATAAATAACCCATTACTCTCCGAAACAATCAAGTTACATTTAAGCTCTAATTGTGAAAACATGAATGCATTGAATGAATGCACTTTAAAACTTGAGCCTTACTTTTGGACATGGGAATATTTTTCTGGGATCATGGCTCACAATCATTTTACCTTTGTGCAGGTTTAGTCTCCTTTCCCTCGCTGGTCCCTCACTGACAGGGGTGGCTGCTAAAATGCAGCAGTTCACAGCCTGGGCTGATAAGGAAAACAAACCTGTTTTATTTTGGCCAAGAGCAGTAGCCTTTCAGCAGCTGCCCTGAAGCAGCTGTGCTCTCCCTGCAGCAGTCTGGTGGGGATTCCAGCAGGATCCAGGAAGGACAACAGCTGGAGGTGAGAACCCTTACAACTGTCCCAAAATAAATAGTTCTACACTCAAGAAGAGAGCTATTAGCTGTGTTTTCTGGTTCTCCTGCCATAGAACAATGGAAGTCAAGTGGCAAGGATGCTGATTTTAGTCATCATTAAGAAAACTGTGCATATGTGTGTATATGTTTGTGTGACTGAAAGTCTCTGTTGTCTTACTGATTTTATATTATTTAAAGTTATTAATGCAAAAATCTAAGTATCACATAAGTTTTAAACTTGAATTTTACATGTAAAATGAAAACAAATTTTTTTTCCTGAATCTATGCTTAGGGCCTTGTGAGATGCTGGAGTGGAACTTGCTGAAAGTGTTCATACAGTGGTGATATAAGGCTCAGGAATTCCAGTTTTGTAAATAGAACTCAAATTTTGGCCCCTTGTATTGTGTTTATATACTGCAGTCATAACATGCTAAACGCTGTTGAAAAATTGATTAAGTTTCTGACCTTTCTTTTTGTCATTGTAAAAAGGAATATTACCTACCTTTAAAAAATGATTCTGACTTCCCTGGAAGGCTGATGCTGTAAAAGTGCCAATATTATTATTATAAATGTAGGACAGGTTTAAAATAATTTTTGTCACCACTGCCCTATTACTACTCTCTTTCCACATTGCCCTGTCCTAAGACAGAAGCCAGGCCTGGCTTAAATTGGCGATAAACCCTTTACCTCTGGTGCTTGTGGGAACAGGCTGCCAGAGCAGTCTCTGTGCCTATCAAAATCAATCCATCAGCCCCTCAGTGTGAGGTATCAGCCTTCTGCAGCTCCCACGTGTTGGCTGACTGAGAAAAGCTGTGCCTGGAGGTTACTTGCAGGGCTGGAAGGGAGAAGATCCCTGATACACAGGGCTTCAGTGCTGAACCTGCCACTGCCCAGCTGCTCCTTCCTGCCCCACGCTCTGCCCCCTCCCCAGGAGTATTGGCAGAGCCTTTTTGAGGCTTCTGTATAGATTGTGTCACTGAACCTGTCTAGGTTAAAAACGTCCTTTTAGTGGGTGTGGTTTTTGTTTTTGTTTTTTTTTTTGGTTGGTTGTTTTTTTTTGCTTTGCTTTCAAATGAGCTGCTTTCTGTGACCTCTGTCTTAGTGTAGTCTCAGCAGTGGTGGGTTACAGGGGTGGCCAGCACAGGTGAGGGGGAGGTGTGCTTAGGGATCAGCCAGTGGAAAACAGTAGAAAGAGAGGGATATTTCTTCACCTTACTTGAAGATGGATGAAGATTTTTCATTGATGAAATTGTGCTGTTAAAGCAACACCTTGTAGAGTTAGTCTGGTCACTGCTGGTAAAATCGGAGAGGGAGTCAAAATAAAAAGTTTTTTATACACATGTGTGTTCATGTTCTTTTATGCTGTATTAATATGTAAAGAAGCCTTCAGGTAACAAACACTTTAATTGTAAAGCCCTAGTTAAGTAGCTGAGCACTATAAATGGAAATAAATGGAAATTTTCATTACGTGCTCTGATTCTGTTGTAGTGTTACCTGTGTAGTTCATTTAGTGATCAGACATACTGAGACACAGTTGACTTACAGTTTCATGTCTATGTAGCACACACAATACGTTCTTATCTTTTTGGGAGATATGTGATGGGATTTGACCAGGAATGCTCTTTGCAGCAGTGGTTCCCTACCACAGCACCTTGTGCTGGAGGGAGACTGTTCATCAAGGCACTTTGCTGTGAAGTAGTTAGACAAAAAAAGATGGATATGTGTTGCAGTCAGGATATTGTATTGTCTCTGTAAGCTTGTAATTTATTTTTTTTGAGTATCAGGGCAGTAGGGATATTGTGGAAGCCGCAGATCCTTGCTTTAGTGTTTGAAGGGTGAGAAGGCAATCTGTCCTGTGAAACAACTTCTAGAGCATAGATTTCTGCACAAAGAGTTAATACTTAACTAAATTTGCAGGCCCCACGCTGCAAATCCCATTGTGGAATTTTTGGCTTCTAGTGGCAAAATAAGGCTGATCTTCCCTAACAGCAGTGATGAGGGAGTGTGTTCCTTGTGACACATGGCTATTCCAAGCCCAAGGAATGCAGAATGCTACACCTACCTACTGCACATCTTGTTCCTTTCTTTTACAAACCCTTGCTCAAATACTTTGTTGGACAGATAAGCAAAAGGAAAGCCCCGTAAACAATGTGGTTTTAAATGTCTGTGTTTTATGTTAAATTACTATATGCAGGCTATTTCAGAAGTGATCAAGTGTTGTTCATAGACATTGGGTTTTGTACTGAATCTTGGCGTGGTAATTTTTTGAGTTTAAATTTATGATCTTGAGCTCTCAGGGGTGGCTCAGTTTCAGAGTGAGTTGCCTAACGCTGGTATCTATGGAAAAATTCAGAAATTGAGGTGTTTTTAGAACATGTATCTCTTATCAGTGAGCTTGTGAAGTTACTACTTTGAAGACACAATCAAGTTTGGGATTACCTGTATTGCCTCAAGTGATACGTGCTGGCAGGGAAAGTGGAGTGCCAGTGCTGGGTGGGAAGTCCCCTCAGTCTTTCATGGAAAAATAATTCCCCTCTTAATTCACACCAGGTTTTTTCAAGTCCCGCAGCAAGTTGTGAGTTTTGGTCCTTGAAGCAATGACTTCTTGTTTCCAGTAGTTTGAATCATACTTGGCACATGCCATTGTAGTTTTATGGACTTCATTGTGATTGTTTCTGCTTACAGAAGGCCTGACATTGGCTTTCAGGTCCTTTCTGTAATGTGCACATGCACAGCAGTGCAAAATAGAGGAAGGAGGTAAGGCTGTCTGCATATATATGTGCACATGTTGCATAGAAGGTATTTCATAGGATAGAAGGAGATCGATGGGATTTGGAAATTCAGATCTTATCCATTTACTGTCAGTTTTGATGTGGGCAATTAAGATTGCAATTTTTAAATTGTGTGTTGTAGAGGGCAAGTTTTCTGTTACTGTGTGGTTGGTTTTAATTATGAGGAAGCTGTGGCCGAGTTATGGATTCATTTAGGTTGGATTATCAACTCCAACTATTAACCTAGCACTGCCAAGTCCACCACAATATAAGCCAATATATTAACTGCTAAAGATGTATTAAAAAAACCCCTGCAAATTAGAATCGTATAAAATGAAATGGCGAACATGTGTGCATTTAAAACACTGAAGTCAAAACAATTCTGTCCTGTAGTAAATGTGACTAGACTTCATTTAATGGTTTTTATTTTGCTGCCTTTTTCAAACCAAAAGGGTAGTGTAGGATAATCTTGTACCCAGTAACATTCCCAGAGCAGGACCAAGTGTTTAGAGCAGAAAACTGTGAGTCTGGATTCCAAACAATAAAATTTAGGTACCTGGTGTTGCAGTTGTTTTATTTCTCCTGAAGAGTTGACCATAAAACTTGGTCATAACCTCCATAAACCTGGAGATTTCTTCTAGCACATCAGCTATATGTATCCTGCAGGATCTGCTGCTCTTGGCTGTAACAAAATGCTGGTGGATGAGCACTGGTGTTGCTGCTGCTGAAGCTTTTGGAGTGGGGCAGGATGGCTAAGAGAGCAAGTCGACTCATAATCCCCAAATACATTTGGTCTGTTCATAACTGTTGGATCAACCCATTTTATTTCTACTGTCAAGAGAGTTCTCCTATGCACTATCCACTGGCTGGGAAATGCCTGCCCCTATTTTTATATGCACTATTTTATAATGGGCATATTTTCTAGATTTAAATGATCATGTTGATGGAAGAGACAAATAAGAAAGCCCTGTCTCCTGTTTTTACCAAAAGATTATTTAAATTACTGTGCTGTGTCATGTCTTCCAGGATTTGTTTTTGTCACAGGCTATGTATTTCATGTTCCCAGACCCCTCTCTTCCTTGCATGCTTCACAAGGGCTACAGAGATTCCACTGGATGTTGACAGGGGAAAAACAGCACCGGAGGCTTCCTTGCAGCAGAGTCTCCACTTACTGTACCGGGCATTAACTTATATCCAGCACATTAGACTTAAAAGCACACAGCCATTAAGTGTAGCACTCCCTTCCCAGGAGGGCAGCAGATGGAGAGAGGATGGGGGAGGGAAGGAGAAGGGAGTATGATAGAGGGACTTGATCTGATGTATTTGTAAGCCAGGAAACTTGCTGTTTACCACGTTTACAATTTTTCTGGTATAAGGAATTGAGTGCAGTGACTGTGAGCATCAGGGTCAGCACATTACTCCTCAATGTTTAGCTATTGTATCAGTTTATTGGAAGGAAAAGGTGCTAGTCCAGTATATCTTCCCTCCTGATCCTTTTATACAGGGAGCACAAAGAAAAAAGTCATTACTTTTTAATTACTCTAGGCTTCTTTGTTTCTTAAAGCACATTCACTTTTGGCCAGCAGTGAGCATTAACAATGGGTTATTTTCTTTCCTGTGAATGGTGAAGTCGTAGTTTTGGGGAAAATAATGTTCAGAATTAAAATTTCATGTGGCCCAGCATGTTTAATAAATAGGAGCCTTGTCCTATACTTGTCTAATGCAGTGATTAGTGACATTATTATTGCTTCCAGTGGGACAGGACCCATCACGTACAAGTGCCTGATTAACAGGCTCCCTCAATTTTAAGTAATGATTCTTTCAGGAGCTGCTTTTCTCTGCTTGTTAACAATATACATATAAGATTATGATAATTGACAGAAATTGAAGAAGAGGAAAATTTCAACTTTATGCCTTGTTTGTTTTGTAAATTTAAAGTCAGCCAGGCATTCACTCTTTTCTCCTGATGGAAAGGAGCAAATACATTAAAACTAGACACACAATTATACATGAAAAATTATATATAACCTGGGTGTTATCTTTGAAATTACTTGAAAGGTTTTTTTATATAATTGTTTCATTTTGATTATATCTTTCTTGGCATTAGTTTGATTTTCCATCATACTCTGTTTATTAAACAGTGGTGTTTGCCGCTTTGACAGGAAGGCATGTTTGTAAAAAGAATGAATTTTGTTCTGCTCTTGTTACTGTTCTGTGTCTTGAACATTTCCACTTAGGTACCCTCTTTGTGCTTCTGGGGGAGAGTTATGATTCATATTGCAACTTCTTAGATGGTTTGGAGGTTATTTTAATTGTTTATATGAAGTTCTTAACTGTCTCAAATATAGTTTTTCTGCTAGAAGTGTTGTCAGTATAATGAGACTGCATAGGTCAAATACTGTAATATGAGTTTCAAACATCCTCTGAGAATTAAAATGCTGATGATAATCTTAGGGGTGGTCCATGATTTTTTCCCCCCTTTTTTTCCTTCTTCACTTTTGTGACCTTTGGTGGTGTTCTGCTCAGCTACTCTGCATGGCTGCTTTCTGAGGCTGCTGCTGCATTAATGGAAGGATCACACATACTGCTCCTCTCAGAACCTGATACATCATCTTGGCAACAAAATGGAGACCTTTAACTCTTGGAAATTTCATCATTTGTTGTTAACTATCTATTGCCATGAGTCCTATGCCTTCAAGAAGACTGGTTGGTTTAAAAAATGTATGTATGTAGAGCAGAGACCTCATTTTCTTTGAGTGAGAATAGGAAAAAAATCCTGGTATTGTTTTCAAGGAATTTAAATGGTCTGTGTTTAGGGGGATTTTGTTTTGTGTTCATGCTCATTCATTTTAGATATCATTATTACAGAGCATATTTTCCTGAAAAGAATCCTTGCATTATAAATTGTCAAGAGAAATATCAATTTAAGTTGAAAATTAATTTTGAGTCACTTGGCCTCCTTGAGTCCTGCCTTCAGTCCATACCATCATTTAATACTGTGATGTACCAGAGTCACTATTGTCAGGGAATGTTTCGCTTAGAAGGTTTTTAAGATGTCATCCTACAGAATGAGAGAGACCTTTTATGAATCATTTTATTCAGTGCAGAGTTAAAATGTATAATCTGAAATACACAGAGCCAGGAAGTTGGTAGAGTTTTTTAATTAGTTAGTTCAAATTAAGTGGGGTCCTATAGAAGATCTGGAACAAGATGTGTCAAATTTACTGTGTATCTGTCTATAAAGAAGCAGTACCATTTCTTTAGAGTCCAGACACTTGTACAATAAAATGCAGGAAAAATGTACTGGAGGTGACTAATACAGAATACACGGAAGATGAGAAATGGATAAATGATCTCAAGTATCCAGGAATAACCAGAGATAAGTTGTTGGCCTGATATATAGACCTTAACACAGCTTGCACCTGCAGCCGTATTTAACGTGTTAGGATTTTACTGTCTGCACATGTGTTTGGAGAATTCTTACTCTAGCATGAAGCGTAGCAGTGTAATATATGTCACAGTATTGCTGTGGGAGTTGGATTCTGTCTTTCACATTTGTATGTGTTTTGTTATTTTTCTAACAAAAACGTTTTTTGAGATTTTGAACGTCCAGGCTGGTGCCTTGTAGTTGTTCTCATGTGAGTGTGGCCATGCTGACCAAGAGGTTGTACATTCCCATACTGAGCCAAGGTCATCAGAGCCTTTCAGTGCTGTGTCCAGAACCAAGTGGCTTTAAAGGCACATGGTTTTTTTTTTTT
>VYZS01019436.1:37867-48655 GCA_013400695.1 Neodrepanis coruscans | reverse complement strand
TCCTTCCTTCCTTCCTTCCTTCCTTCCTTCCCTCCTTTCCCTCCCTTCCTTCTTCTCCCAGCTGTATAAGCTGAGCATGTCATATGGTCTGGGAAATCCCTATGTTTAGTTGGGGTCAACTGTCCCAGATGTGTCCCCTCCCAACTCCTTATGCACTCCCAGCCAGCTCCCTGACAAAGCAGCCTGAGAAACAGAAGGCCTTGACACTGTGCAAACACTGCTCAGCAATAGGTAAAACATCCCTGTGTTTTATCTGCTGTAGTGCATTGTTCTCAAGAATTTTTCAACTTGAAAGGAAATTAATTTCTAAGGTAAGTCATCAAGCTGTAACAAGACAGAAACTCTGACAGTCGTGCATTCAAAACACATCAATGTCAGTTTATTCTACAGGATGAGACAAGTACCAGCAGAAGATAAAGCCTTTCCTGATTCCTCTGAGTCAAATTTAAAGTTGAACTTTCCTCAGTAAGATTAGGGATCTATATTCTACTTGTTCGTACTCATGTACAAAGTCTTACCACTTCCTGATGATATTTCCATCATTCCTGGGAATGAGATCATAACCAATACTTTACATCTGGGATGTGGGAAAAGACTGTGGGCACATGGCTGCTAGTACTCTAGTACTAGAGACAGGGTCTTCTCTGTGAAAAGAAGGAGCCAGTTACTGAACTTCAGACTGTGTGTTAACCTCTAACTTTCAGATGGTAAGGGTGAGGGAAGATGAATTCCAGCTATTATGGCTGAGAACATACCATCTTATGCTAACAAGCAAGGAAGGAACTATGGTCCATCTTATGACTTTGTGATGTAAGAAGGGAACAGAGCTTGTGTCACACGTGATGCTGAAACCAGGGTTTGGTCTCCTTGACACTCAGAGCTCTCTGTAAAACAGAGGATGTCTCCTTACCACTGAGTGAAAAATTAATTTTGTTTCATTGTTTCCTTTCATCACTGTTTTTCTAATGACATTGCAGGGATAAATTTTAAAATGAAACTTCTTATTAAAATTGTAACATCAAAGAAACTTTAGTCAAAATCCCAGACCCTCAGAGTTACTTCTCATTAGAATTTTGGTCAACTTAGTCACTGGTTGAAAGTTCAGAAATTCAGTGACTGAATTTGACTTGGCAAGTCAGGACTTGTCTCTGACATTTTTCAGAGGTTTGAAAATTCCAACAGATATTTTCTTCCATTGCCCTTTTATTTGAAGTTGCCCAAACTAGCAAGGTTTTTTAAAAGTTTATTTCCAGCAGTAGGTGGCACTATGAAATTTCATAATTATCCCAATATAAAATAAAATGCTATGCATATATGTTACTTTTAAAAGAACATGAATATATATCAGAATAAATTCTGATAATAAAATAAATATTTTTTTTAAATTACAATTAATGAAAAGTCTAAAGCAAGAATAGGAATGTCTAACATCAAAAGAGGCAACCAATACCATTTAAAATCATGTGTCATAAAAAGTTCTCTATGCTCTCCTTAAAGTACCACTGTGGGTTGTTCTTAAATATGCTACAGCTACTTCGAATTTTCTGAAAATTATATTTATCTCATTTGCATATAAGCTATAATATTGTAATAATGACTGTCAATACATATAGACTAGGTATGTACATTTTATAAGGTAAATGAATGTATACTAACAGGAATACATCAAATGGAAATACATTTTTGATTTTTCTTGCTTGGTCAAGAGCTCGTATTTACAAGCAGAGACTAAAGCATTACCTGTGGGGCCATATTCCTCTATGTATATATAGAAATGTTACTATATCTTCAGCACTATAAAGACACAATGTTAATGGAAAACATTTTCTTCAAAACTTTACTATTCAAAAAGCTATAAAGGGCAACTAACAAGCAAAACTGTGTTTTCTGGTATTTCATGTTGTCTGATGAAACAAAATAACAATATTGCAAAAATATCATGAGTACTTTGTTTCAGAAGGCTCCCAACACAATGCACCTCATTCCTCAGTGGCGTATGGCAGGAATAATGCAGTGAGATGAAGCATTTTCATTCAAAATGATTTTTGGATGGCTGTCTTCTGATTAGAAATGAAGTGCTGGTCTGGCTGAGCACAAAGTGTGAAGATAAGAAAATCAGAAAAGAAATTAAGCAAGGAACACAAACAAAGTATATAGTCAATGCTCTTTTATCTGGCATGACCAGAAAGTATCCTTGCTTTTTTTTTTTTTTTGTTCACCCCAGGCTTCCAGCAAGCTTTGCATATTATTTCTGCATATAACCTAATGCCCCAGATTCACGCTTGCTTTTATTTTGCTTTTTATTAAATAAAGGATGTAGAAAAGACACTTTTATAGCTGCAGGGCAATTTTTCATGAATTGACATTGTGCATTACTCATTTTGTGCTAACATGGTCTGCTTATTGTTTCTTTTATAATACTGAAAAAGTCAAAATCTGGTAACTCATTAAAAATAGAATTTGCAATGAGCAGATAGCAGAAGTTTTTTTAGCTTGCCTGCTTTGGTTTCTCCTTAATCTCAAACAGGAGTCTTTACAGTTGGATTCACTTTCAGACCACAGAAAAAAGTGGTACTACAAAAATAATGCTACAATAAACAGTACTAAAAAATGTTTTAAATTTTCCGGTTTTTTCTCCATTACAAGTGATTGATTGTCACCACGCATTCTACCTCTACTGAATCCATAGCTTCGGAAGAGCTCCTTCAATATCCCTAGTTCATTCATCACATCTTCTGCTTAGACCTCTGTAATATGTTTAGTGGCTCTGTGGGTGAGTTTTAACTAAACTTTGATTGTAAAGCAAGTGCTCCCACTATATCTAGTACAGTTATCAAATATGCATTTAAGAAATCTTAAATTACAGGTTTTTCTTCCAAGAACGTATAAATTCCATGTAAATACAGCAAGCAATATCTTTGGGTAGGCACCCACCTGCAACATGAAGGTGCAAAGAATTTAATTATTAGAGGTTTATCCAATTTATACACTTGCTTCTTTTTTAAGTTATAAAGTCACACTCTTGTGCCTTGAAGGACAAACCTGATAACGGGGTCTTAACCATTGCTGTGTTTAAATTGCCAGGTGCACCAACAGCTGGGTGGTTGTGCATATCCAGGCCCAGTGCACGGTGTGAGAGAGACCATCGCTGTGCTCTGGCTGCAAAGCACAGAAACAAAGCACGGGGACTAAGCAACTGCAAAGGAACAGGTGGATCGGTAGGGGCTGGTAAGAGTGTCCTGCTTCTACGCTATTTGGCTCTATTAGGTCAGTGAAAGTAACCTCAAAAATGGGCTCAAGGAGTGATCAAAGGATCATCTGAAAGGTATATATTATCATATACTGTCAGCCATACACAATGGCTGACCCATTTCAAGGCGTATTCAGTGTGCTGAATTGTTTAACTATTTGACTGCTGTTTGTACTTTCAAGGAGAACTCAGCTTGGTCTCTTATTAATGTCATTTACTAAATAACAACTGGTGCTTTAAGATAAGACACGCCAGTTATTTGCTAACTATGACATTGGGGTAGGAATCCCTACTTTTAGGAGTGTTCCGGCACATGCTTTCTGTTACACCTGAGGAGTGCGATGTGTTGGTGGACGTGATGTGTTGTTAGTATGTGCTGCATATTAAATAGCTGGAAAAGCCAAAAGGTTGACAAAATGTTATCGGGACTGGTGACAATGCCGCTCGGAGGGGGACCTGGCCAGGAGATATCAATTCCAGACAACGCCTGTGTGCCGAGCCCCAAACCTCCCAATTTCCGTGTTGTCCGCTTTGGTGGCTCGCTCGGGTTTCCCCGCCCGGCGCACACGGGGCTGATCCCAGGGCTTCGCTGTCCCTCCGCGCTGCCCGCCGGGGTCTGTCGTCCCGGTCGTCCTCCCTGCTCCACCACCGAACCCACCGACCTCGCAGGGAGCACGGGCGCTGCTGCACCGCTGAGGGCACACCGAGCAGGGGCTGCCCCGTGGGCGGGACGGGCACCGGGGCTCGGGCGGCGCGGCCAAGCTTCCCGACACGGCCACCACGGCCGCCGATGCCGGGAAAGCCGCCGCCTCCGTGGGCCCCGCGGGCGCTGAGTGGCTGNCGGGTCAGGTCAGCCAGGGCCGCCCGCAACTCGGGGAGCGGAGCGCGGAGGGGCCGAGGAGAGCGAGAGGGCCGGGGCCGCCCCCGAGGGAGCGGCTGGGGCGGCCCGAGCAGGGCGCAGCCTCGCGTCGCTGCCCCGGCGGGTCCGGGCGCTCCCGTTCCGCACTCGGGTGAGTTACCGCGGGTTCCCGCTGCTGCAGCCCGGCCCCGGCCCCGGGCTGTTGTGAAACCACGCAGCGCCCCGGGACGGCTCCGGGCTCGGGCCCGGCTGCACAGGCAGCCCAGGAACCCAAGGCGGGATCGGAGCGTCCTCGGCACCTCCGCGGCTGGAAACGCCCCTCGAGGGCCTCAGGCTGAGAGGGGACGGAGCCGTGGTGGCCTCTGCCAGGGCAGATCTGCTCGAGGCTCAGGGCTCTTCGGGGTTTGTACTCATGTGCTTTGAAACCTCTTCTCTCGAAGCCTGGGGAAGTTCGGTGCTGTTGTGTCGCAAAGTAGTTGGACGAGAGCGGGGCGAATAACTGAAAACAACTCCCATTTTCAATTTATATGATCATGTTTTGCTTGGGCTTTTAAATGGAAACGTGTCATTATCAGCAGTGTTCGGTTTAAAGAAGTAATACTTGAAACTTCATTGTACTGGAATTGTATTAATTCTTTTAAAGCTACAAAATTAAGACTCAAGTGTTCTGATGCTCTTCCAGTATATGTTGATACAATATATGATGTGCAGTAGAGTTTCTTTCAACATGGTTCATTCCTTAGGATATACAAGTCGGTACTTCCTACAGGTGGTACCACTTTAGCAGTATAGGATGTACCTTTTTTTGTTGAATGATACAGCTTCTTTTCTGTCTTGGGCCACTCATAGCTCTGCCTGGCACGTCTGTTTTTCTAGCTCTGGGTAGCGTGGCCACGACCTCCACCTTGCCTCCTCGGTCTCTTAGAAAATGCTGCAACAAAAATCAGTCTCTTGGCTGTGCTATGTAAATATCCTGTGAATTAGCGTTTGCCTATATTATGGAGGCACTTTTGATCTGTTTTTGGCAGACCAACCTGCTTTTGTACCTTCTTCCCTTAACCGACTGTGACTTCTCTTCCCAAAACCTTGCTTTTGTTATTCATTTGCCTGATTTGTCAAACCCTTTCTACCAAGCGGCTGCTGTTTTTTCTCTTGCAGACCTAGCCTGAAAAGGCAGGATTTTTTTACAGAGCAAATAATCATAATTTTTGACATACAGCTTTAAATGTATTTATTAAATGGAAAATTCACATACCCTTCCCCCTAAAATGTTTCCTCAAAATGAGCAATGAGCAACACAGTCTTCGTTTAGATTTTGCAAGCCAACAGATGGGCAGGATATTGCACTCGTGCAAGTACAGTACCAGCTCTTAGTTTCTATGTGCCTTGTAGCAATTGTCACAGCAGTGAAGGTGAGTGTGCACGACTGGCATTGATCTAACTACCTAAATGGAAAGTGAAATTGCCACTTTCTGCTACATATTTCTGTGGGACTTAGTGCTATTGCCTGCAATATTCTTGAAAAAAAGTGTTTCCCTTATTGTACCTCTTTGCCTGGAAGTAGGATGCACCCCTGTGTGCAGAGGTGACATGGACTGTTGCCTATTCCATACGAGCAACATGGACCTCACCCCATCCAAGAAAAAAAACTGCAACGGAACAAGTGTCTCGATGTTCCAAATCACACTTGTGAAGGCAGGATGTAGTAGCTGTTCTCCTCAGTAAAACTGAAGTTACTGAAATGGTTGCTTGTAACCTTTTAAAAAAGCTCAACAAGCTCCTCAGTTTCTAAATTTTGAGCCTCACAACAGCAAGAGAGCAAAAAGAATTCCCCTTCCAACACAAAAAATGAAGTTGTGGGTTGCACTTAGGCCGAAGTAAGAATAATTGCAACAACTGGCGAAACTAAATAGCCAAATAATTGAGTGTCTGTATCAAGTGTATCTGTTAGGGTTTTTCTACCTTAGAGTACTGCCCTGATGAGTCTCCAGCTCATTTAGTGTGCCCTCTGTCCAAAGGGCTTCAGTGAGGAATTACACATACTTTTTTTTATTGGCACACTGCATTAAATTGTCAAGTGAGTCGGTTTATTTTTTATTCCCTAATAGACTGTCATTTCCACATGAGGTAGATTCTTCAGGCAAGTCAAAGTACACCACTCAGGACTGGCAATTTTTTGCTTTTTGAATTGGTTGTTTTTGTTTTGTGTCTTGATAATTAAATTTAACTTTGTTGAATAGGAATATCTGATCAAGATGCCCGTAAAAATAGCTATTTATGTATCTATGTGGATAAATTTCAATACAAGGAAACATCCACATTTCTGAGTATATTGTTATCTACCAATGTGATGGACAGGTTTGGAGAAAGTAGATGAGAGAGTATCACAAGCAACTTCTTAACTAAAAATGCATTTATTTGACCTTCTCAGTTGTTCTGTGCTCAGTCTGATATTGAGCTGTATTGGTAGGGCTTTCTTTTCCTTGAAACTCACAAAAGAATATCTTTCATTTAAGCCAGAGTTAGATATAGTGCAGTGTAGTATATTTGGCTGAAATTAATGTAGCCTAGGAAAAGTTTTTCAGGAAAACAGCTAACTGGATATTAATGTTAGTGTAGTAAATATCCATTATATGAATCCTGTTCAATAGTTTGTCTTTAAAATGTGCTAAGAATTTACAGTTGTATTGGAAATTGATGGAAGTGCAAGTTTTCTCAGAGAACCTGAATTGAAGAAGTTTGTTTCTAGCACTCAAAGTTGGAGAAGGGTTTGGCTTTGAAAGTTTATTGGGAAATGTTTGAAAGAGACTAAACTGGAACAAAAAAGAACATCTAGTGTAAGCAGAGGGCAGCTGGATACTCTTGTGTGCTTTAAAGAACTTGAGACATTTTTATAGGACTGTGTGGGTGGTTAGGAAGGTTTGTATACACTTCCCAGTAATGTTCAGGGGCAAGAATAAATTTTGGCTTTCTGTCTCTTTTCTTTTTTAATTGAAAAAATAGAGATGATATAATACTCATTCTGAATAAGAATGCAGCAGGTTACATATAATTCTGAAAGACAAGAAAATTGTTGAAAATGTGTCAGTTATTGTATCAGTTATTATCAATTATTGTTGCACTTGAGTATCCTTTTGTTTCTTTTGCTTTCTCTACTTCTTAAATTTGCAAAGCAGATAGGTATTGTTTGATAGGTATTGCATTTTCCATGGTTCTGACTGCAGTGAATGTAGCAATATCATCTTGAACATAATTACTTCATTAAAAAAGTCTTAGATATCTGTGGGGAACATGCTGGTCTTTGTGAGATGATGTTGAGGAACACCAGAAGTGGAAAACCTAAGTGAAATCAATTCATACTATCCTTTACTTGAATTTTTCATATATAGTTGTAAAAATTTAGTCCTTTAATAGAACCCAGAAAACCATAACAGCGAAAGCGAATGCTGTTGGCGTTTGTTATTTGAAGTTTTGGGAATGCAGTAGACTTTTTAAGGAGAGTGAAAATAGTCAACTGCAGTCTCTTGTAAGGATGAGTTTAGGGGAGAAAGTTCAGATGATGATGCGGATAAATGATGCCAAGCGTAGCCATTCCTGTAATGCTGGATGTGTGATTCATTGGAAATCAGAAATTAGTTTGATTTTTGTATCTAGAAAACTGCTTCTTTCTTCTCCCCCCCCTTAGCAATTATAAATATAAGCTTTAAAATGACTAAACCATTCACTAAAATTAGGCCAATTTGTGAAAGTGTGATGTACTTGCAGTGATTATCCTGGCTGAGGCCACTGTAATACAAGTCCAGACAGTAACCTATTGGCATGAATTAAATATTAATCCCCTGCTGCATGAGTTGAGCCAGCAAGAAGTTCTGTAAAGTCTCCAGGTTAATCACCTGGTTAAAGTTTGCTTTGGCCTCCATCTCATTCCAACCCTAAGTAACCTATTATTTTAATGTAGTACATTCCTAGAGAACGTGAAAGCGTTTGAAGTCTGTTCAGTTTTCTGATATGATTTATTATACCAAAGTTAGATTTTGTGACACCGAATACAGCTTTAGGTGAAGGGGTAAGAATGTGACAAATTACTCTCTTTTCAGCAATAAAATATTTTGAAAACACTTTATCTGCTACCTATGCAACTCTTTCAGTATAGGTAAATGAACAGTCATGACTTTGAATTTGTGTTATCCAAGGATAATGGATATACAGTAAACTGAAATGCTGCTCAGGATTGCTCAACTGTAATACTTTTACGGCATATTTGTTTTATTAGGGTAAACAATTAAACCAGCCGGTAAGAACTGAAGCCAGCAATGTTATCTGTGGTGGATAAAACTGCTGAAAGCCAGAAGGCTTATCTGAAACACTGGCAAATACATTTCAAGTAAAGATAGACGTTGTGTACTTTTAGCTTTCCTACCCAGTAACTGCCTTCTGTACAGGAAAAGCAAAGCTAGTGACAGTCACATATTAATTGGCAGTAGCAAGAAGTTAATTCATCTTCTAATGCTCAAGTTTTTCTACAGTATAAGAGCAGTATCACTGCTATGTGAAGAAGTGCAGGAACAGCTCTCTCTGGGTATTTTTTTGTCCCACTCATTTTTAGATACATATTTCTTAATTTTTCTTTACCACTTTTTAAATAAGGGAATAAAAAATACATTCCCTAGCAGATTATCTTGTTTTAATATTAGTTTAGTTTTACCTTGACATGCACATGCCAACACTGTCCATTTCAAATAGAAGCAAAGTCTCTCAGAACCATACATTAAATATTAATTTGGCACCATATATCTATCTTTAATTGATGTTGTTACAGACCACTTGGTAACTCAAATTAATATTTAATTTAAAAGTCTTTAATTATTTGACTGCTTTGGAGAAGAGTGTCTTCATCTTATGAAGGATCTTTTATCTGTCTTTTGCCATTTTGAATTCTTGGTGAAATATTTGCTCTGTTTTCTTTAACTGACACATGGATTTTGAATGTTATGTGTTGATACTTGTATTTGCTTTGTATTTGCCTCTTAATTTCTATGTTAATATTCAATTAAAAAAAAGTGTTTTATATGTTGTTCATGGAGATCTTGGAAAGCCATTAGGAGATATGAGTATTTATAACTCAAAGTTAAGTCAGCATTGTTTTATCAGCAGGGTATAAGTGCTGCTCAGTAGTATATTGCACAAGTACTAATTGGCAAAACTCCAGCAGAATGGGTATAACTTAGAAATAATACATATGTGGGTGCAATTTATATACTACAGATCCAATTGAAGTTTTTCATTATGTTAGTTCAGATTTCTGATTTTGGCTTGATTGGTAGCAGTTTTTTTACTGGGAAGAAGGAATATAAAATAATGTTTATTTTTAGTGAAGTTATTTTGATGGTACTGTAAATGACTATTAAAGTTTCCTGGATTTACCATTTCAAGAAGTATGTCTTTTTTGATGCTATTGCAGTACCGAGGGAGTTGACACCACCCAACCTTGTACATGTCTTGCAGTCTTAAGACCTTTAGTCTTAACTTCTGCAGTATTATTATGAGCAATCTTATTAAAAAAGAGAAGAGAAAGCAAAGTTCCTTTAAGATTGATGTTGCAGCACAAGTTATGTAAGACCAATTTGAAACTATCTCTTTAAAACCTTTTAAGGAAGTATCTTCTGTATTGCTATGAAATGTAAAGATATCAGCTCTTCCCTCCTTGCCCCCACCTCTGTCTCTGTTTCAAAGTTCTGTTGCTGTTTGCTTTATTGATTTTACATGCTGTCTCTTGTAAGTATAACAAAAATTCCTCTGCTGGAGACAGTTTTCAAAAAAAGCTTGCATATTTGAGAAATTGACTCAGAAGGAGCTTGGTTGATAGCATGCCTTTAAGAGGAGGTTTGTTTTATGATTAAGGGTGTGACTGTTTGCTGTGTTTGAAATTAAAACCTACAAAACATTGAAGGAGTGAATTTTCAGCATTTGAGTTATGTGAGAAGCAGCTATGATTTTGATTTGCTTCCTGCTCAGGTCATCAGCATTGCTGAGCTGTAAAGAACTATGATAGAAAGATCCTGAGGGGTTTTGTTTGTTTGAACCCTTGTGATAAAATTAGTATCTTCCTACTTACTGCTGTAATTGGAGTGGAGCAATTGCTATGCTGTTTGGGCTGTTGGAAGATCCCTATGCAGAATTCCCAGGCAGCACATGGTCAGTGCAGGTCTGCCACTGGGAATGCTGTCTGCTCCTCTGTAAGATGGCTCTGCAGCTGATCACCTCTGCATGGACACATGGTCATTTCTTCTTTCTGTCTTCAGGAGCTGTTTGTTTGGGTTATGTGATATTGGGTAAGAAGACTGAATTTTGTTCTAAATCAGGGTATTTCCAGTTAGATTGCGTGCAGTTATGTGACCAGATGACACAATCATCTGGGTAGGAGAACGTGGCAGGGATGAGTGGGTGACTCTAAAGGCTGGTGCAGCTCAGCTCAAATGGGTCAGCTTTTCAGGCTGTAGTGGCAGAGGTCATCCAAGACGTGCCAGTGGGAGAATTCTACCCCAACTTGTTACACTAATGCATATCTTCACCACTGTCACGGAAGTAGTCACTGATAAATCTGCAGATAATACGGTCATTAAATGTCCTTGAAACAAGTGTACTGTAGACCTTGGTGCAATCTGCTGTGAATTATTTG
>VYZS01019436.1:0-11348 GCA_013400695.1 Neodrepanis coruscans | reverse complement strand
CTTAATTTGTTCACTAATGTGAACAGCCTTCACAGGGACTCTTGTATTTGTACTACCTCTATGTTTAAAATGTAACACAAGCCTTAATTACCATTATGAAGAGTGCAACAAAAAAACTGCAGTTAATGCAAAAGCCTCGTTTGAATTTTGCCAAGAATCAGTCTAAATAAACTTGGATTGTGACAACTTGCATTGTTTAAACCAGTATTCAGACCATGAGCCCAGTGAATGTTGTACTAGCATTGAAACACTCAACATCATTAAGGAAAAAATACTCCACATCACTAATACATCTAAAAACATAATACAGCTAACTACAACTTTCATTTTATTATTACTGAGGTACAGAGCATGTTCCCAAACCTGAGGATGACGAGTGACATTGTTAAAAGTAGCACAATGCTGACCTCATACACTGACACATCTCCAAGTGGAGACCATATTTATTTCTTGACCAAAACACTGAGTTTTAAAACTATTAGAAGCTGAGAAGCTAGGCTGAACCAAGGTTTTCTGACTTGCAGTCTGTAAGTTGGAAAGATGATCCTGTAAGAAAACGTGTTGCAGTGACTCATGACAGCTTTGTGTTCTTCCCAGCACTAAAAAAAGGTGATAGCAACGCGGTTTAGATTGTTGTCATTTGACAATATACACTTTATTCTGATACAAAATGGAAACATTTTAACAAATTTCAATCCATTATGGACTATACTGAAATTTTTCATTGCCATATTTTAACTTGTTTAACCACAAGTTCTAAGATTTCAGCACACTAGGACCATTGCTCTTGAAGACCTTGCCAGTTATACCATTTTATTCTGTTTCCAATCTTGCAGTATTATCTTCTACATGAAGGCCATTTTTCTTCTACGGAGATACTTGGATTACTTTAGTTCAGGAAAAAGCTAACAGATAGAGATGTCAACCTGCAGCACCCACAGCAGAAAAAGAATCATCCATCAGATACATGAATTTCAGTGATACTCACGATCTTACATGCTCCACATAACTTCAGATACACACACTTGTCAGAGACCGATTTGTGAGTATTGCACCCCCGTGTAGACAGTGTATGAAAACATAGTAATGTCGTAAACACAGAAACCAAAGAGCACATCAGTTCACCACACAATCAATACTTGAAATTTCAACATTTAGGATGCTGTGTTTAATTTCTGTGCTTTGTACTTACCACATCTGTGTTAATCTAGGCTCCTTTTGGGGAGCCCGTTCACTACCTGGAAGTACCATTTTTGTTGTCAAATAATCACCAATTTTAAAAGCAAAAATTGGAAAAAGACTTTATCTACAAAGTTTGTTGCTGTTTTGGAGACCAGGCTTATTATTTTGAATCTTTGGTGTGAAGATCATGAGATATTGGTACAATGTTTCCTTCTGCCAAAATTTGATTGGCAGCAACAAGAGCTGTCTTTANACGAATGTGTTGATCTTTGGCAAAGTTTTTTCTGAACAAATTTGGGTATAAGTAATTTAAGCAAATTAGTCTAGTAAGAGTGCTGCAAATCAAAGTGTGAAAATTATTCTAACAGTGAGTATCTACCCCATGTGGTGCTAAAAGATCCTTCCAGAGCACCGAACCAGTGTGCAGCAATATGGAATCCTCTCATGTTAAGGAAAAGTAAGAGTTCTGCTCTATACACAGGCCTAGTAGTGGAATGCACAGAAAGTTTTTGTTAAAAATAAGTTTTTCAAGATTTCACTAGATCGTAAAATTCTTGCCAGTACATTTGCCCTTACTTGAATAAACATGAATCACTAATGCTGTTCTCTGTACCTCTTGCTAAAGAAATGCCCGTGGGAGCTCTGCCTAGCAGAGGAAAAGCAATTTTCGACCTCCAGGTGTAAGAAAGCAAGGTGGCTACCACACCAAGCTGTCTGGCCCAATACACTAAAGCAACAGTGACGGTACTGCTGCAGTTTCAGAGTTTGGCTCAACCCCGGCCAAGCAAAAACTTTTGGCAATGCTTTTAAAAAAACATATACCATCATTGTGAGATTTTTTTAATTAAGTAGCTCCTGATTTTATGAAAAACTCTGTACATTATTTCCAAATGAACTTTTCATTTTACATTACAAAGTCGTGAACTGCTTTTTAGCAAATTGTATTGGGAAGTTTAAATACATGCTGGAGTACTATATAAAAGGACCTGTAATAACCAAAGATTCAGAAAAGGAAATAATGTATGTTCCAAGAGTTTAGGACCGACATGCATAAAATCGGATCCCATGAGGTTTTATTGCCATTCACCTGTACAAATGCTGTTGTGGTTTCAGGGTATCATGTGACATACTGTTCTCCAGTTAACTACCATGCCTGAAAGCACCCTAAACCTGAAAGGAAGTTCTTTGATTTGTACAGGTAAATACAACCCCACCTGGTAAGCCAAGGTCCACTCACTAGGAGGCAATCCCAGCTCCCATCAATGCCAGGTGACCTTGCAGAGCGAGTGCAGCAGCAGTGGGTCACACACTGCTGAGAACTGAAGAACCATTCACTGTCATGCCTTTCTGGGCTTCTGGAGGGCCTCTTTCCATTACGAGGCACTGAACAATTTCTCCCCACCCCCATCCCTGCAGTAACCAGAGCACATATTTCAAACATTTACGATTTCTGTCTTGATCTCAAACGCACAGCAATATTTTATCTGCCAGGAATAGAAGATTGTTGAATAGGAATTATGCCAGCAATCCTCATCCAGGAAACACTGGATGACACATACTGGAACACTTGTTCCTTAATTCTTATAGCTTCCCTTGCTATTAAAAAGCTGGCAAAAGAAAGCCTAGAAGGAAAGAAGGGTTAAACAGATGTTTTACTATACACTACAAATCTTACCCAGTCAGAAACCTTCAATTGAAGAGGATGTGCAAGACATTCCCCATTTTGTCAAGCAGCAGCTTCTCATTCAACCTGAAAATTAAAGAAATTACTCTTACCTTGTTAAAAAACCTCCCACTACTCTTTATAATTCATGAAAAATTTTAAAGGCAAACCTTACCTATGCTCATTGCCCTTCCTTTCAGGTCTAAATGCTAGACCTATTGATTTTGAGTCAACTCAAGTAGCTATCACTCAAGGAGGTTCCAAAAGGTGAAGAACTCTTGCTAGACTTTCTTCGATATTTCAGCTGTGATAAGCAGATTTAACTAGCCTTGGGAAAGCTGCTCACTATCAGCACAGTATCTTATGCCTTCACTTTTCTGGAAGTTGAAGCTGTTGCTCCTGCTGCCTTGTCATTCTTTAATTAGGCTGACTTCTCCATACTCAATAGGCTGCTGAAGTCCTGTCTTACGAGTCTCCTTAGCAATGTATGGATCAAAGAAGTACATCCTAGGTTCTGTAAAGCTGGTGAATCACTGTCCTCAGGGCTTACACTTTTTCACATCACAAACAGCAGCTAAGCTACCCCACCCACCTACAAAGCGGTCACTTACATCCATCTCTTAAAAGGTTGCATACAGATCTTGTTCATAAAGTTTATTATGACACTATTTTTCAAAGTTAACATTGTTGTCACAGTACAGCTACAAGAGGCCCTGTTAAAAAGAACACTGTCAATACATTCTAAAAAAATTTAGAAATACCAGATCAATTGTCAGAAGGGACATCAACCCCCATCCTCCAGTTGCCCCTGCAATCAGATGCAGGCCCCAGGTGCAAGTCTACACATCTTCTAAGCACAGTAACATACAAAGCAAGTCCATAGTTAGGTGGCTCACTCCCTAGTGAGTTGTGGTTTAGTTTCCCATGTTTTCAAACTCCAAATGGGTTGTTTAAAAAATACCTTTATTGAAGTACAACCTCTCCCCCACCCCAAATGAGTATGTACAACAGAAGCGTTCACTAAACCACCAATTCTTGCTTTAAGTTTTGAGACCTTTAGAACTCCACAGAAAAGCAGCAGACTTTGAAATCCATTCTGGAGGCTACCATCTTGACACTGGTTCCTTGTTTTAGTATACTGCNTCTTAAAAATTATAATTCATTATTAATATGACTGATTATGCCTTGAGCCATTTCATACATCTTTGCGGTTTCATTCCTACACTGGAATTGCATTTACCTTATACTGCACATTGACCCAGAAGTGAAACAAGTGTCAGTAATTCCAATACATATTGCCAAGTCTGAGTATTTTTTATTGACTGGGTCCCTACTTCTGAGTCTGAATTGACAGCAAGCACTGGCCTGGCAATAGTCAAGAGCATTCACATCAGATGAGGATAGGACAGACTGCAGTGCCTTAATTTGGAGGTCAGAAGTGAGAATGAAGTACAGCTTCTAGCCATGTGCTGATAAGATTTGCTACTCCAGTGCACCAAACCCAGTTGTAGCAACACTATCAACTCTACCTGTGGAAATTCGAGAGTGTACCATTCTACATTGTGGGAAGTGTTTCTAGTCGGTAAAATAGAACTAGATGGTGGTTTATCTTCGAGCTCTTAGCTGAGCGCAGACATCTGCAAGGGAAACAGCTTAAGAACTATACTACTTAAGAGCCCATGGGGAATGGGCTTTTGGAACGCATTACCTGGGACTGTCAGTGATTACACCTGCGCTACCTTTGGCTCCCCGTCAGAAGAATGTGTCCAGAAAATTGCCTAGGGTGCATGCAAGAAAGTATATAGCCATTAAATTATTGAGGAACATACCTAGTACTCTCACTATGACGCCTCATTTAATTGAAACAGTGCAGTCTGGTGCAAGGGAGAAGGAAACGGGGACAAAGGGGATGAAAATTCCAAGCCACCCTCCCCAAAGAATAGTTTTATTGAAACAGAATCATTGTATATCCCAAGGAAACAGGCACTTGATTCCCCCCACCTTAACTTCTCGGGAATTACAATAAATATAAAGGTAAAAAGCAAGTTTCTTTTTCTCTTCACCCAAGACTTAAACAACTTCAGTTATCCCTTATGCATCTCAAATGAGACGGGAGACAGCTTTCATGTGTCTAAAGTTGGTCTTGTTAAAATATTTATCATGCCTTATTTTCTTGAAGCGCTAGTACTAATACAGAACTACAAATTAAAAAAATATGCACAAACCAAAAAGTAATTTTAAGTTTTCATTAAGGTAAAGCTTAGTTCTATGATTCACAAACACTAATTTGAGTTAACTCAATCCTAGTTATACATCTAAACAAACTATAATGCAACATACAGATGTTTTCCCTCTGTATGCCTATGTAACTCATGTCAATGACAGTTATGTATATACACTGAGACTAGACCCCTTAAGACTGCAAATCAATAGGTGTTTCTATTGTTAACTTTAAATTAATACAAAATAGTAATTGAGAAATGCATTAATCTTCTCTATTAACTAACAAGGAAACACCCTAAACTACATTTCATTTCTGTTATAGTTCTCTGTACTAAATGTGGAAAAACTGAACTACACAAATATTGAAAAGTTAAAAATTCATTGATTTGTTTATTCCTGGTACCACTACCACAATTTACAGGGCAATATACCTGATGTAATGGGAAAATAAAAAGAAAAAAGAAAGACAAAGCTACAACAGAGAAAGACCTCAGGAATGTACATCTAATCGACACTACATTGCATTAATCAATAGCTGCACTTTTTGCAAACTGTGGCTATGACAGTCCTGATCAAGAAGGGTTTCCTGTTTAAGCTGCAGTAACTTTTCTGACTATGGATCATCGTTCCTTCTGTGGCAGATTTTACAGTTCCTCTAATTCATTTGGGACGACTGTCTCAAAGTAACCTGCAGCTTTCCTGACAACTCCTCGCTCTCTCTCCTGCTAAGAACTGTAGCCTGTTGAATACAGGATAAGAAAATTATTACTCTCAGTGAACAGTTGTACATTATTAATCATCATTATAAATATGAATTACACCTACCCTTTTTCTGGTAGTATTTTTAGAATCTTCTACCACCATAGCCCCCACTTCCACTTCCAGATCCGTAACCTCCTACAAAAAACAGGGTGTATATTGAAAGAAGAACAACAAGGTGTTTTAACTCAAACATTTTCCGTCCAAAATCATACTAACCACCATAGGGACTGCCTGAACTTCTGCCACCAAAGCTTCCACCACCTTTCATGGGACCATAGTTAGACTGCTGTTGTCCACTGTAATTGCCAAAATCATTGTAGTTTCCACTTCCACCGTAATTACCTGAAACAAATATTTTGCATATATAACAATTATGTAAATTATATACAATTTGCTCCAAAAAGTGATAGAACTGTAACTGGCATGCTGCATCCCTACGTGTGTAATAAAGTATGCAGCAGCTTTTGCAGCTTAACCCACTGAACTTGGGGCAAAAAGAAAGCAAGCTTATAAAAACTTAAGATTTGTAGGCCTCACAAAGCAGGACATGATCTACATTATGTGAACAGCAGCGTATTTAAAATGGTCAAAATCTTTAGAATTCTTGTACTCTGCCTCCACACAAGATTTACAGCTGAACTTTTTGAAAAGTACATCCCAGACAAAACAATGTTGTAGTGTATCAAAGCTGACCCACATGGAGAAGAAATTCCCTGCATTAATGCAATAAGGCATTCTACACTAAAATCTACTCATACAACTCATGTTATGTTCCAGTATCTTATTTCTGGCATTGTAAAATGAGATCTGACTAGAAAATATGAATATCTAATTAAAGTTGGCATCTTACCACCACCAAAATTTCCTCCTTCATTGTAGCCATCATATCCTCCTCCACCACCTCCATATCCACCACCTGGGTTTCCATATCCTGGTCCTCCACCACCACCATAACCTCCTCTGCTGCCATAGCCAGGACCACCTCCATAGTTGCCACCTTTGAAAAAAGTAAGAGTCAAACTGAACACACCAAAGCTGAATAGTGGTAAGGAAAAGGTCCATTTAACAAAAAACCCAACAACTGCACAATAAAATAGTCCTACAGCCTTCTCCCTGTATTACATTCATAGTGGCTGGAAATTTATCTAAGCTATTTAATTGAAAAAAAACCCCATGTTTTAAAAATCTGGACCTAAGTAAGTTGCATGCTACTTCCTTTGTCCTTTTTTGCCCTTTGAAAACTTTTTTAGCCTTTTGGCAATTTCCACATTTCTGCTCAGATGTGTTTTGGATACTCATCCAAACTTCATCAAGAAAAACATACAGAGCCATGAAAACTCCTACAGTTGACTGAAAACACTTCTGGTATGGTAACTGGTCACTGCTTAGTTCAGTTATAGTCATCTCAACTGACAACATTCATTTAGTTCTCAATAATCATGAACAGCTGTCTTGTGATCTTACGAGATTATTTAAAGGGTAAATACAGACGAGTTATTTTTTTCAACCCATCATTTTTGGGGAAAACAAACAAACAAAAAAAAACTCTTCACAGCTTTACAATGTAGACATTGAATTTTCATTATCACTAATAACCAAAACAGACTTTGTTTCCAAGATGAAGGCAAGACTTACAGCAGGTAACATTGTGGTGGAGAAGTGAACAGCAGACTTACCATCACCAAATCCATTGTATCCGTCACCACCCCCAAAGCTTCCTCTGCTCCCACCACCGCCACCACCACCCCCATAGCCTCCTAGAACACAAAACAGATGAGAATGTTTTCCTGAATACACATGTTAAGTGTTCAACACAACTGATACAGGAAATCAAAAGAAACAGCAATCACATTGTATATAAATACTCCAACCATTTACCTCTCCCGCCGAAGTTTCCTCCTCGGCCAAAGTTCCCTCCACCACCTCCGAAGTTTCCACGACCCATGAAGTTGCCTGAGCCACCCCCACGACCTACAAAATATTTCACTTGAATTACATTAATTGCAAGCCCATTACATGAAGTAACTATGCACAACTACAACTCACCTCTCTGAGAGCTAGCAGTCTGCATCTCTTGTTTTGAGAGTGCTTTTTTCACTTCACAGTTATGTCCATTTATAGTATGATATTTCTGAACTACAGAAAATGGTGAGATAGGACAGTTAGAAAATCACATCACAGCAGTATCTGTAAAATTCTCACAGAAAAGTATGTAATGCCCTAGCACACCTTTTTAAAAGGAACATTGAACTGACCCCATCTTACAGCAGCGTAAAGCATTTCATTATGCAAACATTCCACACACTGCTGTTTTGAAATCTTACTTCAACACTTTCATCCCACAAGTCATTTCGCACTGAAGAGTTACCTACCAACAATTTTATCAACTGTATCATGATCATCAAAAGTCACAAAAGCGAAACCTCTTTTCTTTCCACTCTGCCTGTCTTCCATGACTTCTATGGTTTCAATCTTGCCATACTTTTCAAAGTACTCCCTTAAATTATATTCTTCTGTATCTTCTTTAATTCCACCAACAAATATTTTCTTTACTGTGAGATGTGCCCCAGGTTTTACAGAATCCTGTAATGCCAAAAATTACATTCAGTGCTTTAAACTGTTAGTTAAACATTAGAAATACAGTTACCTGAAACACCAACTCACCTCCCTGGAAACTGCTCTCTTTGGTTCAACCACACGCCCATCAACCTTATGTGGTCGAGCACTCATGGCAGCATCCACCTCCTCCACACAAGAGTAAGTCACAAAGCCAAAGCCTCTGGAACGCTTTGTTTGCGGGTCTCTCATCACCTGCAAAAACACAGCAGGTACTTTGCATTTCTGACCTACATTAAGTACCTGTGTCCTTTTAATAGCACAAGTTAGTATTAGACACTTTACCACACAGTCCGTGAGGGTGCCCCATTTTTCAAAGTGCTCTCTCAAGCTATCATCTGTTGTTTCAAAGCTCAGACCTCCAATGAACAGCTTTCTCAACTGCTCTGGCTCCTTTGGCTCATGGCCCTACAAAAATCAAAAATTGAAAACGTATTTTAAATACAAATCACAGAATTAAAATTCCACAGAATTACTAAAAATTATTTGTGTATATTGTAACTACAAATACATTGAAAACATTTACATAAAAACAATGACTTCTAATGGGTATAGACAGCAGCATAGTAAACAATTAAGGAGATGTGATTTTAATTAAAACACTAACTAACAACTCAAATGCAAATGGTAGAGGGATTTCAATATACCAAATAACTCAGTTATATTCCACCCTCCGGAAGGTCAGTCATTCTATGCCTATCTTCAAGTTGCAGATTGCTCTGTAGGGACTAAGGATGAAGCACTGCTAGATAAAGTAAGTTCTAACACTCTATGGAGCGTCATCATGAAGAACTGTAAAAAAACTTAAGGACACGATATACAAGGAAAAGAGATTATTGTTCAAACTGAGTTTCTAGTCTTTGGGGTATCAATTTTGAAAGGTCATTTTTATGCATTGTTAAGAAACTTATCAGTTAACAATTCCTTAAACTTGTACAATTTGTACTTGCACAATTTTCTAATTGGAGTACACATAAGCAAGAAAATAGCACATAGGTGGGTTTCGGTGTTATGGGAAATACCTCTGAAACGTGAAGCAACATGGATTTATGTCTTACAGATAACAAAATGCCTTCAGTATCAACTTATCAGTAGTGCGTACAACTACTGGAGTAAGACCAGTAACTTCACAAGCATCAGGTAACAAATAAGTGTATTGAAGCTCTTCACAACATTGCTTATATATGATCACTCATATTATATTTTAGAATGGGCAAATTTTTAGAGCCCGTTTTTCTATGGTACGATTAAAGTGGGATTACAAGTACAATTGTTTCTGCTCTTTCAGTGCTGTGCTTTTTTAATCGTCAGGGAATTTCCATGTATCTCTGACAAGAGTTTATAACTTTCTCCTACTGTATGGGAAGTTTTACAAAAAAGCAACCAGATTAAAATCTCATTTTACAAGCAGATACTTTTGTGCATGTAAAACACTCCAGAAAAAGGTGCTGGCCAGCTAAGCTGTGTATGACTTCAGTTCTGCAGCACGAAATGCGCAACAGGCTGCACTGTTTCTGCTGCAGTGCATTAAACCAGACCAGATGCAAAGTTATCCCAAGAGCTGAACTACACAAAACCAGCCACAGACATCTTGCTCCAAACTCAAGAGTGCTTTAACCACTGCCTTGCTGCTAGGGTTGGCCAGGAAAGCACACATCTCTTTGACTGAAATTTTCTGAATTATACAGTGTTTTAGCAAATTGTTGTTTTAGGATGTTCAGGTTGTACTACACAAAACAATACCTAAGACCATGAAAAGCTGGCTGGGAAGCAAACCCCTGCCCTTATACCTGCCAAACTTTGTGAGAAACAGCCCACAGCACTCCCCAAAACAGCCTTCTATTTAAGGCTTTGTTACTACAGAAACATTATACAAACAATTAACAGTCAATGATCTGTGAATGACAAAGCAAAGCTTCTTTTCTACTGTCCTTAAAGTAATCTAAACTACAAAATTATAATTAAAAAAAGTTACTCAAGTCTAACTACATGTTAACTTAAAATTTTACAGGGTAACACACCTACTGCATCTAGAAACTGCTTCAGGTCAAGTATTTTCTGTTTTTAACTGCATTTTTTAAAAATCTACTCACAATATTTAATTTTTAGATGGGTTATGTTAAAGCTGAGAACACCAAGTGTTTCAAACTCTCTTACACATTAAAGCAGATTTGTTTTGTGAAGCTCTAGGGTTTAGACTCCTCCAAAACCAAAAACCTATGCAAGGAAAAACTGGATAGACTTTTTACTGTTCTCTGACATCCCTCGAGGATAGGTTTCAACTAACAACTCAGACTGCTTTTACCTTAAGAGAATGAGTACAGAACTTTTCAGGTCACTCCTGAGAGAAAAAGTGAAATCCTTCCCTGATTATTGTTATGTGCACATGAACTGCCATTCTCATACGGAAGGAAGAACACCTGCTGTTACACAGCTTCTCTCTTCTACTGGAAAGAAACTATCCTCAGAACACTTCTATGTTACAGAAACCCTACACAGAAATTAAAAGCATTTTCTTAGGAATTAGTTTTTATTTACAGCAGTAGTCTCTCCTGGCAGCAAATCCTGTGCAACACTTCTCCCTGTCTCCTTAATGCAACTACCACACTGCTCCAACAGAACCAGCAGGCTGCCTCCTGCTCAGCTGACACCACAGCACAGCCGCCATTTTGCAGCACGCCTTTGGTCGGGGGAGGGGAATGCAGCTGTAAGAATGCCCAGCCTGCCATTAGCTGGCAAGACGACTTGTTTCTCCCCTGAAGCCGTTTAAGGAGCTTCCGAATACATTAAGAGGCTCTGAGAAGGCAAGGAATTGTCTTCCCTCCTTCCTCCCTGAAGCCCACGCTCTGCGTAGCACCGACCGCCTCCATTTTGTGAGAGACCGCGTCTCCGCCGCCGCCAA
>VYZS01019347.1:0-14521 GCA_013400695.1 Neodrepanis coruscans | reverse complement strand
CCAATTTTGTCCAAACCAGGACAAGCTGCTACTTTTTCAAAATTTAGTGTTGGTTGGACAGTGATGGACCTCAATCATAATTTTTCAGAAAACTCTGAAAACATATCCAATGTGACTTTAACCTATTTATAGAAAAAACACTATGGATTACAGTTACCAAGAAAGATTCGATATAGAGCAAGCATCCTTATAAAAGGAATAAAACAACAATAAGTAACTCACTTTGTCTCCCAGAGACACCTTGATAGGTTTGAGAGGTGGGCCCATGCAAACCTCATAAAGTTCAACAAGGACAAGTGCAAGGTGCTGCACCTGGGTAAGGACAGTCCCAGGCAAGAAGATCAGCTGGGTGGAGAATAGATGGAGAGCAGCCTTGAGAAGAAGGACTTGGAGATGTTCATTTTTGAGAAGCTCAACATGACCCAATATGTGTGCACACAGCCCAGACCGCCAATAGTCACCTGGGCTGCTCCAAAAGCAGTACAACCAGCAAGTCAAGAGAGGCGATTCTCCCGCTCTGCTCTTGTGAGACCTTACCTGGAGTACTTCATACAGCTCGTAAAAAGGATGTGGACCTGTTGGAGTGAGTCCAGAGAAAGGCCTCAAGAATGATCAGAGGACTAGAGTGCCTTTTCTGTGAAGATGGGCTGAGAGACTTGGGGTTGTTCAGCCTGGAGAAGAGAAGGCTTCAGAAAAACCTTATAGTCATCTTCCAGTACCTAAGTGGGGCCAAAAAGAGATCTAGAGAGGGACTTTTTACTAGGGCATGTAGTGACAGGACAAGAAGTAATGGCTTTAAACTTAATTATATTCGATATTAGGAAGAAATGCTTTGTTGTGAGGTTGATGAGACACTGAAACAGGTTGCCCAGAGAAGTTGTGGATGCGCCATCCCTGGGAGTGTTCAAGGCTGGTTTGGATGGGCTGTGTAACAACCTGGCCTAGTAGAAGATGTCCCTGTCCATGTCAGGTGAGTTGGAACTAGATGACCTTGAAGGTCTCTTCCAACTCAAACCTGTTCTATGATTCTATGAATTAAAAATGCAGATAAAGCAATTAAAACAATCTGAGAGAAACTATCATTTGCTAAGAAAAGCTAAGCCTTTCTGCAACAGCAAAACTCATAGGGTCTAAGGTAAAGTGAGTGAGGCCCAGAGACATTTCACAATGATAGACCTCAGAACCTGTTTTTTCTCAGTTTTTGAGATGAATATAGTTTTGATAAAGAACTAATATTTGAACACTTAAAGGAGAGAAGTGGTTTGAACTTAGCATCTTCTCTCTTATTCTCCATTATTCTTCATCAAAATTACTCCAGTATCATCTAGCGTGTAATTTTTTCAGGAAGAGTATTCATAGTAAAAAAATCTCTCCTCTCTTCTTCTCCATGAATAAAATATTGAAAACTTCTTAAAGATATTAGACAACATTCAAGGCCCACACATGCTTTGTTTCCAAATGCAACATTTCCAAATGCTCCATAACCAACTCTTTAGCAACAAGGATGAAGGTACAAACAATGCCAAGGCCCTGGTATATGAACCATGCACAAAGGTTCCCATGAACACAGCATCCTAGTTCAAGCTCTGGTTCCCACAACTATTCCAAGCTGGACATTCCAAAGGCATGGGCATCTATCTTTACCAGCAATTTCTGCCCATCATTAGTCAACAAAAGTTCTTTACTCCTCTAAAAGTACGTGAGTCCCAGGAATAAACATTCCCCAAAAAATCAGACTCTATCCTAATTCTACCACTGAGAAATGGATCAATATTTTATCAACCCTACAGCTTTCCCTTTATAGCAAAGACAGTAACTAAAGGAAGAGCAGTAGCAATTTCTCTGTATTAATAATGACTGGCACCTCCTGCAAACTTTTGTTATGATCAGTAGTCCTAAGTCTCAGATATATACAAAAGTGGGTTCATCCACAAATATCCGTACACATTAGTAGCCCTTGGCAAACATGATCTAAAACAAAGTAAATTAGCCCTTGAAGAAAGACCTTGTTTGTCAACCAGTGATAAAGCATTCATTCATCTCACCCTCTAATGCCAGGTTAGAGCTTGTACATCTAATAAAATCACTTCAGATTTGTCCAGCTTCTAGATTCCCAGCTATTCCCATTACTAGGTAGCCTAGCTTCTTGCAGCCTAAAGCTTTCTATGTCCTGAACAATTACATATCCAGCACCAGATCGCAAGTGACTATGAAGAAGACTTCATGTTATATGGGTCACACTAGGATGCATCTGGTTGGATGAAAAAAAGGGAACTGGGACTGTTGTTCCTAAGTAAAAGTATCAGTTTGTCTAAGGTGAATGCACAGTTTCTTGGCCAGTTATTTTCTGTGAGCCTTTCATATCCTTTAATATTACAGAGAGATTACATTTTCAAGCTGCAGTGAAAGCTTATGTGAGTTGAGAACGTGCCTCTTAACTGATTCCTAATCAAAAGAGGCCCAAAACCCCCTTCCCACAACCATCCCTCCTGTCAGTGACCTCCAGTCCCCATAAAATGGAGTCTTCTGTACATTTGGTGTCAGTGAGTTCAACACCCCTTCAGGTGGCTCATTTTTCCAAGTCCTTTGTAAGCTTCAGACACCATAACCATCTTTCTCTTCCTATGAATATAGGTTCTTTTGTGAATCAAGTGTTCTCTAAACTTCAGCAGAGAGTCCAGTGTCTTGGTCTGAATGGTTCTACAGAGTATGCAGTTGGGCTTTATATTTTTAATTTTAAAAGAAATTACTACAGACCATTTCATATGCAAATGTTGAAGGAAAAGGTTCTTTAAGTTGAAAAAAATAACTGTTCATTATTTCATCAAACAGTCAAAAGTCAGGAAGTGCCACTACTGGCATTTACTATGCAATTGGATTCTACTCCCATGTGTATACACATTGTGATACATTCTTTAATTATATGATAAGTCTTTTTTTTTTCACAAGACCCCAGCTTTATTCAGTGCACAGTGTTCAGTGAATACAGCAGTTGCCCAATATTTCTCTTTATCCTCATGCTTTATTTACTGCACATCCTCTGAACATTGCATTGAATACAGAGTTTCTTCTTGTGTCATGGGATTTGTGCTGATGATCGCAAATCTAGTATATCAGTGTACTATAAAGATTAATGAATTTATGGTCACAATCCTCCTATGTTCACACAAGAAGAGTGTCATTCCCATGTACACGGTAAGAGAGTGTTGTTAAACCCATTTTATAGACTGAAGCAGAAAGATGCAATGACCTGACTTATACAAGATGAATAAGTCACTGGTATATTGTATGAATCTAGACTGGTATGTAATGCTGGCTCCTTCCTTGAAGTCCCAACCCTACATAGCTTGTGATCATTACAGTTGTAATACTGAACATTTTCATAAATCATGCTCCTTGTTTTGTGACTTTAACATCCAGAAAACAGAAAGCCGCACATTCAGAGATGTCCTGGAAATGTCTTACTACCTTCAGAATATCAGCTTGGAAGTCTGTAGCAGGCTAGATCCACTTCTCCTACATGAACATTGACTATACTAATGATAAAGCCAAAATTACACTTATTGTCATCTTTTCTTTCATTGTCTACATACAGACATCTCATGAAAGTGAAGAATACTTCCACAAAATAACTTAATTCTCTTCACAGTCCCAATTTGCTCCCTAAGCAGAGTTTACTTCATGCAGCAACTGAAGTAGAGGTCCTGTGGCGAGAATGTACACGGTAACAAAAGGTGGAACCATATGAGATTGATTCACTAAGGATTCTAAGTCTATGTATTTGGCAGTTTAAATTCTGTCAAGTTTTGAAGGATTTGTTTATTAATGTTTTTTTATATACATGCAACTAAATTCGTCCTCTCAAGAGGTCTTTTTGTAAACAGGAAGAGAGGAAAATGGAAAACTTCACGAAATCTAGGAAGTCTACTGTGAAAAACTCATGTATTTAGGAAATATTCAAATATTGTATTGAGCCCCACCTAGGGAAAACAATAAGATGATTCTTTTCCCTAAGAATCTATAGAAAAACAGTTTGCACTTTTGTTGACTAAAATACCAGAAATCACAGTAAGGAAAACAGTTAGAATGAAAGTCATAACAGAAAGGTCATCTGCCTGCTATGCTATTAAAGTAGCATCAGCTACAGTCAGCTCACATCCACATGACCCATGTCTAGCCTGTTCTGTAAAATGATACTCCAGGACCAAGAGTTCTAACTTTTCAGCTATCCCATCTCTTAAGATGAAGGCAGTCAGGAAAACCCAGATTGTAGAATACTGTGTAAATATACTGGTAACTAAGTCATTGTGTAAAAGGAAATCTCCCCCTCTGAAGAAAACAAAGTGATGGAACCACTGTCATTTGTGCAGTAGAGGACACACAATGGAGGCTTGTCAAAGATACGTGTCATGGAATTGGACATGTCTGTCCAAAGAGAGACATCTACAGAGAAAGTGGCTACATCTGAGCTAGTCTTCTAAGGCACACCTTAATATGTTCACCAGAGATGTATTTACTGAAAGTATCTGCTTGCTTCCACCAACAAGTTCTGATGCAGCTGTTTGACTTGTAAACATCTGAAATTAAGCAAAATGAAACAGATGCCTAGTTTCTGTAATTCAGTCAGGCTAAAAAGGGAGTAAGCCTCCCAACCACAGAGATCTTTCACGTGCCAGGCACACACAAGTAGAACATGAGGCACATGGAGAAATTAAATGTGGAACTGAGGGACCTGCTGCCCTCAGGCTTTGGTAGAGTTTGAGAAGTAGCCAAGAGTTCTGTGTTAAGGTTTTGGAACTAAGGGCTTAAATTCCTCTAAAGTCTAACTTTAGAGTGAGGCATTGAATCCCTTTTTTGGATCCAACTTTTTTGGATTCAACTATGTATTTTTATAGCCTCTTGGTAGCAATTATAAACCAGCAATTAAATGTAAGAGTAGGATCATTGCCCTTAATCATATTGGTAATGAAGCCTGAGTATTTGATTCAGGGAAATGAAATTACATACATTTCCTCTTGTTCTGTTATCCAATCTCTAGTAATTTACATGTGGTTCTTGAATGTAGCTCTGTCTTGCTGTGGTTGCTCCTGCAGACTTCAGTATACAGATTTCTTTCTAACTTTAACTGGACTTTTGAATGCAGGCAATACAGGACTGAACCACACATAATGGTAAAATTTCCAGAGTTCATGGGTATTCATGCCAGCAGATACTCAGACCTGTTTCCTGTGTAGCTCCTCATAATTTTATTTTCGGATGTTTGCAGTCGAAAAAAATAATAGTCTAGGAGAGAAGCTACTCAAGAAAGAAATGAAAATTTTACTGGCAATTCATGAGGAATTTGTTGCTGTGTTTATTTTTACCCGATTAAATTCAGAGAGAACTGGAGACACTAGCCAAAATGCTGATTGCAATAGGGTCAAAGTATAATTTTTGTGATTAAGAATAAATTTTCATGCAAAGAAAAAGAAAAATATACCAAATGACAAGAGAGGAAACTTCCCTCAGAACTATCAGTGATTTCAGAAAGCAATAGAACAAGCGGTCGCTGGAAAAAAAAACATGTTGATGAATGAAAATGAAGAGGGGAAAAAAATTCTCTTCCTAAGAGCCAAATTGCCAAAGAACTTATCTCTCCTTTCAACATCTAAACTGAATATGAATAGACAAAAAATATACGAGTGTAAAAACATATTTGTTTATAAATAACTATTAGACAGTTTTCTGGTGAAGGTAATCTTTCAGGATACACTGTTTATATTTTTTCTGATAGCTCTTACAGTACGTCTTACTGACAACCATTCGCTGGCCCCATGTCTTTAAGAGACAAAAAGGAAGGATTAATTTTCTTATAATAGCCTGCCTCTTACATAGTTATTGACAGGAAAAACAGGATGTCAGTTTGTAGTGTTGGCTTGGAGAAAAACAGTAATCATGATGTGAGAATATTGCACCAACTGCTTTCCAATTATGTTCCAGGTCAGAACCTGAATAAATGCAAAAACTTTTAAAAAATGCAAGGTTAGAAAACTTATGTACAGGTTGTGACTTCAGCATACACAGTGAGCTGCAGACAAGAAAGAATAAAAGGCTTCTGAGAGGACTTGGGGGAAGGGCTGGGATATGGAATCAACTATCTTACAAGGTCAATGAAGTTTAAGTGTAACTTATATGTTAGACAAACTGGTTTTCAAACAATACAAGTCTAACCTAACTCTTGTCACTAGTTTGGAATTTTAGAACCTGATCCACAGACTGTAACCTAACAGAAACTTCCAGCCAACACAGTTTGCTTTGCTACTGTTGATGAAACCATATAGTGCATGGGAGCAAGAGGATTCCCTAGGTATACTTTTCAACATCAAAAAGCTGAATTACAACTCGAAAGAATAAAATTATAGGAGGAAATTACATCTACCATACCAACAAGTAGCAACATGGAAAACACTCCTTAATCACCTAAAAAATAAAAGCCTGATATGGTACCTTTCCTGTTGATTTGAGCAGACAACAGAACAGAGCCATCAAATACAATACCTGGCACAGTCCACTATGAAGGCTTCTATATTCCTCCCAAATTTGAGGAAAAATTTTAAGTCCTTCAAAAAGAATAGGATAACAAACAAAATAAATCAAAACAAAAAAAATCACCATACTAGTAGATGGGGTGCAAAAGTAACTTCAAATTAATCGCTAAGCTACAACTTCCTCTGTACAACTTATGTAAAAGCCAATGAGAGACCTGTAAGTGAAACAAAATGACTACAAAGTAAGATGTACAGCTTTGATTTGTTGCAAGGCAAAAGTGAATAAAGTGCTTGGAAAAGAAAAAGTATTAAATACAGAAGAAAAATCTCTGTTTTAACATGGGAAAATGCCTTGTTATTTGTATTCCCTTTGGTAGTAGTTATTCTGTGTATCTGTTAACACATGATTACAAATATTTATAAGTTTATTCATATTTCACTTTTACAAGATGTACATTCATATCATGTGATTCAACATAATACACTCTGAAAATGGAACTCAACATGTCTGATGAATTCAGGTAGGAGCATGCTGGCATAATCAAAACCTAAAAAAAAAAAAAAAAAGTTTGTTTGTTTTTTTTTTTTTTCTTCTGCAATAACAGGGGGGTAACNTACAAATATTTATAAGTTTATTCATATTTCACTTTTACAAGATGTACATTCATATCATGTGATTCAACATAATACACTCTGAAAATGGAACTCAACATGTCTGATGAATTCAGGTAGGAGCATGCTGGCATAATCAAAACCTAAAAAAAAAAAAAAGTTGTTTGCTTGTTTGTTTTTCTCTTCTGCAATAACAGAGGGGTACAAACTTTTAAGATGATTTGGTTTGGGAGTCTTTTTTTGTTTTCTTCATTTTAGCAATCCCTGAAATGTCTGTAAACTCAGACAATTGTGTGTACATAACCAAAATAACACTATGGTACCTGCAGATCATACTGGCTGGTCATACTTTTGCAAAAGCAACAGATTTTTAAAATATAAAAATAAATGCAAAGCATTGTCAAATTTACACTCAACTTAATTAAAATAACACACATTTAGAAATTTTCAAACAAAAAATAAATAAAACATCCACATACATTAATACAAAGAAACAGAGATATTTGCCTGTCTTTGATGTAATTAATACATACCATAAGCCTAGATTCATGAAAGTATTGCCTTTCAATAAATATCTTCAGCTTCAAAATCTGGTATTTTCTACATTCTTCAACTGATTTTAGTTAAATATCAATTTTCAATATAAGGTGTATGAACTGCATTAAGTTTTAATTATTCATTGGAAATCAGCAAATTTCTAAACTGATTTACTAAAATTAGGCACCAACTTTTAGCATCAAATCTGTCTAACAGACAAAACTTGAGGGATGTCTGGTATCATACCCCTCTTGAAGAATGCCTCAAACACCCAAGCCTATGGCCTTCCACTGACCTGGCTAGAAAGGCCAGCTGACAAAAATAACCAATATAATACTAGCCACTGCATTATATTGACAGGACCCATGCAGTAGCTCTTAAAGATGTGACTTAAAGTTGCCGTTTTACAAAAAAAAACATGAGTCATAAAGAAGAAGGCTGTTTTCATTTCTTAAGGAGAGGAGATCACACTCTGTAGCACAGCACATTTTTTTTCATTCTTTTTTTAGTTTCCAAGCAATACCAGGCCTTCTCCAGCCCTATCACATCTCACTGCAACCAGTAGAGATTTTTAAGTGACCAGAAGAGAAGCTCTTGCCATGTTATCTACAGCTGTTTGGAAATCTGTTTGCCATGGAATTCTGTCACATCAGGGAAAGAAAACAACATAATGTGGGTGAGTAGGTTGCTTACAGATGAGAAGTGGGGCACTTCAACCATCCATTTTAACCAGTAACACAAACATTTTCCAACCAGATTGGTTGTGTGCACTTGGTAAAGTTGAGTACAATTAGCAATTACAAGGACATCACCTGGATCATTAGATACTAAAGAAATAAACACATTTATAATGAAGATGTATAGCCTATTTTTCCTAAACTTTGAAAGTTTTCCTTAAACTAAAGGGAAAAAAATCCTGCTATCTCCAAAGCAACAGTGTGTTCAAAAACTTAAATTACCTGTTTTGGGGTTTTTTAAAAAAGATATTTATTTTGCCTAGCACATTTAAATGAGAAGAAAACATGTGTATTGTGTGCCATCAATTAAAAAAATTATCCATAACCCAGGTTTACCTTAGGGATCTGGATTTCCTTAGACTACATATCTCTTTTATTTGAGTCAACAGTCCTAATGTGTCAATGTTATGTCAGTTCAAAATCATGTCTAAGTATTATTTTATAGGCAAACATAGGACTAAAAGACATAGCAGATAAAGCATGCAAAGAATTGACATCTGTACACTTGGTCTGTGTGAAAAATTTATAGTAGGGGAAGTTGGAAATCAGGATTTCCTAGCAATTTGTGCATGCTCTTGGGAACTCGGAAATTTGGTTCTAGTCTTAACACTGACACAACCTGGTCCCACTGAGTCATAAACCAAATTCCCAGTGACATATGGGGTAAGAGGATTGGGCAATAACTACATGTTCTGTGGAAATAACTCACAGGCAAGCTCTGCCATTCCAAAACACACTGAACCTGCCCTTTAAGACTTATGCTGAAGTCAGATACAGAGTTAAATTTCTAGGAGCAGGGCTACTGTATGTAGAAAGTTGTCTACCACCATAAAGTTCACGTCAGATTGTGATCTGGGGGATGCTGCTACATTACAAAAACAAAGTAATAATACTCAGTCCTGACAATTGATAATGGAACCTGGCCCTTCATTTATATGTTTTAATTTCCAAAATAAAATGGGGATAATAATTCTTACCTAGTTCATAATGGGTGAGGATTAAATAATAGACATTTATACAGTGATTTGCAAATAAACATTATGTAAGTGTTAAGTATTATGATATTAACCAAAATGTCACTACATCTAGACCTTACTAAGCAAAAAACCTTGCAGTATAATTTTTTCACACGTTTCCAAGTCAATAAAAATGAGCCATGGAGTCAACTTGCTATTTTGATACAAATAAATGAAGTGCTTAGACTTACTTGACAGGTTTTAAAAAAAAAAAAAAAAAAAAAACACTATTTTTTTTCCATTATAAAGGGGCCCATGTAATGGATGAAGCTTTTTTATAGACTTGTTTTATAAACAGCATTATTCATTTGGCATTCATCCAAGTTATTTTTCAAATACCAGACAAAACTTTTGAGAAAGATTTTTTAGCAATCCTCATATGCTAAAGGAAGGCCTCCTCCAAGGAAATTATGCTCAGTGGCTACTGTTCTGGTGATCTTGGAAATCTCACACTTCTCAAATGCAAGAATACACAAAGATCAGGCTGGATGATGATGGACAATAAGTGAGGCTTGGCATGCCTGAGAATCTAAAACAATTACAATACTTCTAAACTTTACTAAGCACCTCAGAACCATGACTATGTTATTTTGAACCTCCAATCTACTTTAGAAAAATAATTTAAAAAAAAAAAAAAAAGAAGAGACCACACATTAACAGTGATGGAGTAGATGCTTTGGTCCAGAATCTCAACTTGCATGGATCATTAGAGATCCACACGGTGAATGGAGCCACAGTGATTTGCATTTAGAGAAAAGTACAGTCCAGTACACAGTAGCCCAGATAGGATACCTCATTTCTTCACAATGATGCAAGGAAGACGAGAGGAGGCCACCTACATGCATCATCAAAAACAAGGCAAAGCTTTTATACCACCACTAACGCAATTGGCCCATTCAAGAAATAAGCAAAGTAGAACTGGTTTCAGTTACAGCCCTTACATAGTGCACCTTTTCATTTCCTTTCAAGCTAAATGAAATGCAAGAGCGGCATGAAGTGCCTTCGTAGATTCACAGCAACACACTGCCCCTCTCCCCAGGCCATCCTGTGGTACCTCCTTCGAAACAGGCTAAACTGATAAATCTTGCCAGCTTCTTGAGTTTTGTGGTGGAGAGCAAGACTGTCCTTGAGACAGCCATTGAATGCAATCAGAAAAATACGTAAGAATATTTCATTCTGGAAAGATGTATGCTATACTACCAGCCTTATTTCATCTTAGCAGGGAATTGTGTTAATGTTACCACTGGGTTTTGAATACAAAAAAGAAGCAACATTTCTGGGAGAAATCTACAAGCATTTTTTGTTGTGATTGCACCTAGTAAAACAGCAAGGGTGGGAAACATTCCTTCCCATACAAGGTGGATGCATACTGTATGTGTATCCTGTAAGACTATGAGATCAGTAGCACTTCTCAGCCTCAGATGTCTGAGAAAATTCAGGTCCCAAGTCTACAGTTTCAACAAGTTCGTTCTATGGAATTATTCAAGGGTGAAAATCACTTCTTTGTGAAAGTCCAGCACAGGACTGGAAAAAAACAAGTGCCTCTTAAACTCTCAAAAGATGACTTGAAATGGTAACAATTAGATCAGATGTACAGATAATAATCAGTAACTACTCAATCGAAAACTCTATACCTTTGGTTTTCAACACTGTGTATTTAATTCTCCTTTGATTGCTGTGCGTATCCAGTTCAACATGTTACTTACTATAGCCTAAACCATCTCTGTAGTAATGCTCATTATCTTTCAGATCTGCATTTTAGAAGTGCTATTTAAATTCCAAAGATTTCTCATTTTAGCCAGAAATTCATACATCATCATGAATAACATTTCACTTTCCAAGTAATGTTTTGTTTCAATAAGAAATATTTAATTGCCTGAGATTTGGTCTGTATTTCTCAGCAAGAAGTAGTGCTACTTTAATATTTTGGCCTTGCTTTAAAAAGGTGCTAGGCTTTCAAAGTGAGGTAAAAAAGGCAGGCAACATTTATCAGCCCTAGCAAATCCAAAATGTAACTACTTATCAAGTAATAAGTAGAAGAAAACGGCACAACTTTGACATTCCAGAAACTTTGATGGCTAGAACATACCAACATTTTAAGGAGAAGCAACAACACAACAAAAAAACAAACCTAACCGACCACCAAAAAAAAAAAAAAAAAAAAAAGAAATAGAGAAGTGTCTGAAATTATCCTAAGCATGAATTTTTGTCCTACAGTAATATATGGATTTGATAAATATCAGCAGAAGCCACAACTAGTAATGGATTGCTAAACAAGACATAAAAAGCAGACCTGATTATTATTGAGAGGATAACCTTCCATCAATGCTTACCTTGGTAACAAAGGCGACAAATAGCTATCTTTTTAGATCAAGACAAGGCCAATATTTGTACCTTCCTCTCTCCTCCCAACCAAAATGTAAAAAAAACCCCAAACCTAATTAGAAGTGAGTAATATAAAAAGTAAAATTGGGAAGGGGGGTCAGTAAACCTGGACACTTTGGTAATATAATTTAAAGGATTTCTCTCCCCATTCTTGCTGGATTTGTAGTTGTTACTTCACTTAAGCATTAGCTTAAGATTTGGTGTCTAAATCACAGGAAAATATTAAAATGGCCAAATATTGAACTAGTCCACTTCTACCAAACACTCCTATGGGTTGTTTTAGTTTGTTTGGTTTTGTTATGGGGGGTTGTTTTTTGTTAGTGAAATTGATTGAGAAAGTGTCATACAGTCTTTTCCTCTTGCTTCCCAGAAATATGGCACGTTAACTTGACAAGAAATCATGGCATCTACCTTTTCCCACATGTGATACATACAACTTTAGCCATTCATAGAAGACTCGGACTGTCATTTTGGCAAAGAGCTGCAATGCACCAGTCTGAGCATAAAGGACTTAAGTTATGGTTCTTGCAGAGTTGGTCATTAACAGAATAAGTACGGCTATTTTTTTAATTTATAATATTTACAAGTATTGCACTTTACTGCACTTAATTGCATTTCACTAAAATTAATGCTGCATCAGTATTATGCCTTAAAAGCATATGTCCATCTTTGTTGTATAATTAATTCTTTCTACACCCTGTAAAACAGCAAGCTTTTGATTCAAAGATCTGGGAAATTGGAAAAAAAAAATTAAAAATTGAAAAATTGACCTGTTTCTATGGCACAATGCAGCTCTTTGAGTTCGGGTGATTCTAGCAAAACAGGTACATGTCTTATTGTTCTCATCTTTCAAGTTAACACTAACAATTAGTAAATTCTAGTCTCTCCCTTTTTCTCCTTTCAAAGGAGATACCTATTTGAGACACACTTTTTTATTGCTGTTTTTTTTATTTGTTTGTTTCTTAGGAAAGAAAAGAAGGGGGGGAAAAACCTGTTTTGCCTCAGATCTGAAATTCCGCATTTAAATTCAAACCAGTTCTGCAGCAGCAGCTCCTCAGTGATGGAAGAGATTCATGGCAGTGAAATAATACTGTTGGCAACAAAGAAATGTCATCTTTAATGGAGACCAGCCCCAAGGATTTATTATTTATTATTATTACTATTTGTTTTGTTTAGTTTCGTTCTAATATATTTTTGATCTTCAAAACGTGTTTAGTTTGACACATGCACAAGGTAGCAAAACTGACAGCAGCAGATGACGTTATGCCGGAGCGATCACTTTTGCCAGGGTCAAAAATCCAAAGCGTCCCCAATGTTCACAGATTAACATAATTTAGAGATCGTTTCTTTCCTTTTTTTTGTTTTTGGATTTTTTTTCTCTTTTTGTGATTTTTTTTTAAACTCTTTTCTCTCTCCTCCCACCTACTTTGTCCTCCGAGGAGTCTCTGACTCGTGGGTGCGTGTTTGCTGCGCGTGTGTGTGTACATGTGTCCGCCGGGCGCCCGGTCCCCGTCGCACCACACGGCACCGCCCGGGCCGCCAAGTCCCTGAGGGCAAGGAAAGTGGCGGGAGGGCTCAGCCGTCAAGCACTCGCAGACCTCGGGGAAGGGAAAACAAACAAAAACAAAACAACAACCAAAAAAACCCAAAACATAACATTAAAAAAAAAAAAAAAAAAGCGGCCGGAGCGCTTGCTGTTCGCCCTGCGGCCGGGGAGAAAGAGACGGAGAAGGCGCGGGGGGTAGAGCGGCGGTCCGTGAGGGTCACATACACGCCCGCCGCGGACACCCAGAGCGGATTGTGACCGGGGGGCCTCGGATGAAGCGTGTCAGAGCCCCAGAGCCTCGGCGTGCTTCCGGGCCTTCAGCCGCAGGTCGGCGATGCTGGAGTTCTTGCTGTTGCTCTTGGCGGCGGCGGCCACCACGGCGGCGGCCGAGGCGGACTCCGCCAGGGAGGCGATAGGCAGCCCGAAGGGCGGCGGCGGGAACATCAGGTAGGGCGCGTGGGCCGCCAGGTGTGGGTGCAGGTGCGGGTGCGCGTGGGCCACGCCCTCCAGCTGCAGCTGCGCCTGGACCTGGGCGGCGGCGGCGACAGAGAACACGGAGTCAGTCCCGAGGACAGGACCGGGCACACGGTCCCCCCAACCCCAGCCGAGACCAGCCCAGCCCACGCCCCCGCGCCTCGACCCTTCCCGGGAGTTCGGAGACTGAAAAGACTAATTCGTGAGTGGAGCCCCCCCACACTCAGGGTGGCAAACCTCTGCTCCGCACTCAGCTAGGGCTCAGAGACACGCTTAACTCTCCTCGTGGTTCAAATAAATAAATAAATAAGTAAACAATATGCAGCCCAACGAACGGGCTCCAACAAGTGCTAAATAACTTATTTTTTCCAACGATGTTTATTTATACCTTGCTAAAAACTCTGGCCACGGGTCCCTTCTATACTGGTGTTTACTTTGGAACAATCTCGACCTATACAAACACGTTGGGTTGACTGAGAGATTTCAGCTCCGGGTAGATTCGGGGAGGAACTGGGGAGAGTTTATTTATGTATTTAATTATTTTGGTCCAAATATGTCTTTTAAAAATCAATACAATTAATCTGTCAGCTCCACGTGTCTCTGAGGCGGAGAAAGTGGTGGAAGGGTCCCTTTGGGCTGGGAAAAATCAATTCCCCGATTAATTGACCAAAAAAAAAAAGGGGGGGG
>VYZS01019318.1:0-21196 GCA_013400695.1 Neodrepanis coruscans | reverse complement strand
AAAAAAAAAAAGGAGAAAAAAGGTTTAATAGAAGTTTTTGTGCTCCTAATTGAGGTTCTCAGGTTTCCACAGTCACTCCAAATTCCCTGCTAAGCTTTAAGATCAAGAACTGGAAGGAGCTATAAAGAGCAAACTCGTTGTAACAATCTCTGTGGTGAACAAAAATATGATCAATTGAAACCCATGAAAATTCAACACCAGCTCTCAGTTCAGCTTTTTCAACTGTGTTGAAAGGAGAATTTTGTAGAGGGTTCTTTTTGCAAAGCGATTTCTCATGCACTGTCAGGTGCAGGAGGAGCAGCTGCTCACAGGTGCCCCAGTTTCTTCACTCACGTGAATTTTAGCCCAAGGTCCAGAGGGGTGCACGGAAAGAATTCCTTGTGGGACTTACATCTGGGAAAAGTGCTCCAGGCACCTCAGCAACACTTCTCAGTGGCTGAGTTCAGAAGCAGCAGCAGGTGCTGCTGTCACTTGGAGGGGCCTTCTGTGGCACCACAGCTGGGGACCAGCTGAGGCTCTGCCTCACTGGGGACTTCACCACACCAGGGACACACATGGAACTGCTCTGAGCCTGTGGGATAAACCCATTCCATGTATCTCCAATTCCTGATCCCCCTCCTGCTCAGCCTTCCACCTGTGCAAGGGCTGTGTCTGACTCTTGACACCTTTGAGCAGCAGCTGAGAGAAACATGTCTTTAAAAGGACCAAATTATTTCCAATTCTTTCCCCACCAAGATGATCAGAGGGGTGGAGCAGCTCTGCTGTGAGGAAAGGTTGAGGGAATTGGGATTGTTCAGCCTGGAGAAGAGAAAGCTTTAGAGTGACCTAATTTGTGGCCTTGCAGTATCTGAAGGGAATTTACGGGAAAGATGGAGAGAGAGAGAGACCATTTCTAAGGGCCTGGAGTGACAGGACAAGGGGGAATGGCTTCAAACTGCCAGAGGGGACGTTTAGATGGGAAGGAACTCTCCCCTGTGAGGATGAGGAGGTACAGCTTTTTAAACTTGAGACCAATGTTATTCCTTGGTTTAGAAATGGGTGACTTTCCTGGCTCCCACACATCAGTATCAGGGCTGGGGTGATGCTGGCTGTGCCCAGTGCCCCGGTGCAGAGCCCCAGGCAGTCACAATGAATGAGTCAGAACACGTTTGGCTTTGTCTCTGGGCACTGCTGGCTCGTGTGAGGGAAGGCTGGGCAGTGCCTGGCTGTGTTTGATCTGCAGTGACAGGTAAGTGCAGTTGCCCGTGCCCTGGTCACAGGTGCTGCTGTGTCCCCTGTGAATCCCCAGAGCTGGCTGAAGGAACAAACACCTTTGCCATCTCTGCCATCTGCAACTGTTTTGGGGACATTCCTGTTCTTCACACAGAGATTTTCTCGGTAAGTACTATTCAGTGATGCCACTTGTTAATCCCAGCCATGTACTGAAGAGTCCTTCTGCCTTTTTCTTCTGATTTGGTGCAAGTGCTTTCACAATCTACTTTTAAGGTCCAACACATCCAAGGATTCATTCCCTCAGTCACCTGCTATCCTACCATGGCTTGGCAAGCACTTAAATTTGGGAAATACTATTGTTTAAAGGTATCATTTACTACAATAAATAATAAAATATTCTTTAAACTCGGGAAACTTTTACTGTGAAATTGATCCTTTGAAGGCTGTTTCAGGGAACTGAAAGAGGTAAGTTAAAATTACAGAGTATTTTGCAATATTAACTGCCATGCGTTGTTTGCTTATAGCAAGAGTAATAAATTGCATTTATTTACACAAACTGGGTGCCTTTTCCAGATCTCATGACCTGAGGGTCCCAAACCATGGTTTGCTTCACATTTTACTGTGGTTGTTGAAACTTGCCTGTCAGTTCTGGTGCAGTGAATGCCTCTGTGTAAGCAGAGGGACTGAGCTTTCTCCTCAGCACGTGGTGGGAAGAAAACCTAACACAAGCCAGAGTCTGCTATATTTCAGCACTGTGGCACCAGGAAAAACTATTCCTGGTGCAGGCTCCAGTTTGCTGGGCTGCACTCTCCAGCCTGGTGTTCAAACCCACTTATCTCCAGGAACTGAGTCTGCATTTTCTGTTTCCATGCAACATAGGAAGGAAGGGGTATTTTTGGATGTGGAGCATCCTGAACCTGCTGAGGTGAATCAATCATTGAAATAATCAGTAGTTCTGGATTTCAGTTAAACAAGCGCTGAGACAGGAGGAAAAAAGTTTTAAAGCACTTTTTTCAGGTACACTCAAGTCCTAGGGCTGAAGGAACTGCCACCCTCCAGACACTGTAAAAGTAACACATTCAAAGAGTGTTTTCAATACTTAGGAAGCCTTAGGAATCAGTTTGTCACTAATTTTAAAAAGGGACCATTTCATGTCCTTAGTTATTAATATATAATGTAATAGATGAGTATATGATGTAATAAGAAAATCTTGTGTCAGCTCTCCTGTAATACTTTTACCAGTATGAGGTTTTTACACTGCTTCAAGTGCCTTCCCTTAGTTCTGTGATCCTGGATCCAAGCAGCAAAGGTTAATCAATCCACAGCAGGCTGTAGGGAAATGCAGCTCTACTTCTGTTCTTTCAGATTTACTATAGCAGAGGAATTGAAGAGCTGCTCAAATGCTCAGTGCTGTCACTGAGGTAAAAATCCACCCCTTGACACGACTTGGAATTCCTTTCTTTTCTGAGCAGGGAAGTTTCTTCTTAGCTTAAAAATACATTCCTTTTTTTACAACATGCAGTCCTGCAGAAAACAAGAGGTACAAGAAAATATTGCTATAGTCAGACTGGGCAAAAGAGGTTTTGTAAAGCTCAGGAGCCTGAGCACTGCAGTGAACATTTGCAGGGCAGCATTTTTTTCTCCTAATTTGATTAATGGACATTTTGACTGCAAGTAGTTGAAGTGTGGAGAGCAGCAGGAGATGAGATGAGATGAGATGAGATGAGCAGCTTATAATGAGCTTCATCTGTCTGGCTTGGGCAAACATAACTTCCCAAAGAGCCATCAGATTGCTGGTGTGACTGTACTTTACTTTTGGGGAGTGGCTCTTCAATGGGCCAAGTACTACAACTGAAATAACAGATGGAAATTGCACACCCCATCTTGGAGCCTGTCTGGGAGCAAATCCTAGAAACTTTCTTCTTTTAAGTTTGTCAAACCAATGTAGAAATGAAAAGGAATAATTCAACCTCCTGAGGTCTTCAATTGCTATGGAAGGATTTAAGAAGATAGCATGTTTTCCAATGCTGAGTCCAGTCCATGTTGAATTGGAGCCTTTCCTCTGGCAGAGCACGATGCTCTCTGATACATGTTGATAGCAGGGAGTCTTGCCTGATACAATCCCATGATTTCTTCAGGACTGTGTTTGCTGCCTGTGTGCTGAGCCCAGAACCACTGTGGGTTTCTCACTTGGTTTTTGACTAGGAAATAGGAGGTATCTCCAAACTAGCTGTTTTCTGATTTCAGCAACACTTATTTTTAGATGCTCAGATTTAACTGCCTCTGCTACACTGTAATTATCCAACTGCATTGTTGATTTACTTAAAAGAGCTGTGATTAGGTAAATGCCTCTGGAAAGACGTTATCAGCAACTGAAGTAGGAGTAGTGCAGTCAATATTTTGTATGAAATAAATGTCACTTTTATTGAACAGAAAAATACTTTTAAATTCAGGGGAAGCAGATATTAAAAGGATCTGGTTTCTTTAGGTATCTGAGCTATACAAAAAGACACAATTGATTTGGGGCTTTCCAAAAGCACACTGAGGGGGTGAGGGCATGGCCTGGGCTCAGCCCCCTGACCCTTTGGGGTCAGTCCCTGTGTCCTGCCCTGCTCAGGAACTTCAGGGCAGTAAGAGAAGAGCCCCTGACCCCCAAAGGGAGAGAGGGCTCTGTGTAATTATTGTTAGCTTATTGTTAGCTAGTAATTGTGTTCTGAGAGCAAGTTTGGGTCCCAGCAAGCCAGACGTGTCCTGGAGTTTGTGCACAACATGCACCTGCCTTCCCTGCTGTGCAAGGACACATCTTCCCCTGAGGAAGAGTTAACAGCATTAGACTTAAGGGGAAAAGAACAGAAAATTTATGGAACAACTGAGTCTGCAAATACAGTTGGATTCTTTTTGAGATCAGGGTGAGTGAACAGTGGTGGGAAATTGTTTGTCCAGATCACAAGGCACACGTGGGAGTGCAGGGACAAGAGTGGGACTGCATGCACTGTGAGCACTTTCTGCGTTTTAGGAAGAGTGGTTCAGATGTTTGCAGGCACAAGAATAGGTTTTATTGTGTATTGATCCATTACTAAAAGTGAATGTTCTTTACCATCAAAAAGATTTCGTCCTTTTATTCCATGACAAAAGCTCAATCTTTTCCTCTCAGAACTATTATGGTCTTCTTTTTTTCAACTCTTTAATGTTTCCAGTCTGAATAAAACAAAAATACATTTGCTTCAAATGTTCAGTAAATAAAAATACCCTGCCATGAATAACACTAGGCCAGCTTGAATTAAAGTGAAGTGTATTCCTACATATGAAATGCTCTGAACTAACACCACGTAAAAACAAGGCTGCAGGACTGAGAGGGCTTCCCCAGCCACAGGCTGGTTTGGTCACAGCCCAGTGTCTGTGGCTGCTTTGCATTTGAGCTGCTTTTCATTGGCAGCAGGAATTCATTTGGTGCTTCTCAGGGCTTGTGCCTACACAAACAATACCCTCAACATTGCAATGGCTGTCAAACTGCTGTCTGGAATTTGGGTTAAAAAAAGCGATTGTAATTAAACAGCACTTTGAATTAGAACTCAAATGAGACAAAAAAAAGGACAATCCTTTTGGTAAGGAGTTGAATACTTCTGTTTACTAGTTCTGCTGCTCTTTTTAGCTTCAATTAGCTTTCATTCCAAAGCATTTTATGCAATTCTGTGTTAATGACAGTCATCCATATTAAAAGGTCTCAGGCTTCTCCTTCCACTGACATAAAATCTCAGATGTTCAGTTGCACTTCCAACACCAATGCCAGTGTCAGGAAAGTTTTACTCTGCAGTTCCCCAGCAGATTAGCTTGGGTTTGCCTACTCTTGAGATGGCTTCTTGTGCATTTGCAAAGCTCAGGAGAGTCCAGTTTTCATTTCTTTATCCCTGGAAGATTCCCTGCTCAGGAGCCCATAACATTTTAGGGACCAATTTATGCTACATTTTAGAGCATTTAGCACTTCCACATTGAAAGGTCCTGCCATGTAGAAGGCAGGAATGTCACAAGAGCCTGGAGCTCAGACACACCAATAGTCGTGTGTCAAGTGGGATGAGTCAGTTGGGCTACAAATAAAAGCAAAATGGCATCTGTGCAGAGCCCTGTGCTCAGTCCTTCACCCTCTCCTGAAAAGCTGCAGGACTGACGTGTGAGTAGCAGAAATGTGACTTCAGTGTCCTCAGATCCCTCTGTAACAGAGTTCAGGTGCAGGAGGAGAGTCAGTGCAAAGTCACAGGGGACACAGTGGTTTGGTTCACATCTGCTTTCTTCATAAATGTCCTGAGGGTCCTTTAGGGAGCACAAACCACAGGAACTTTATTTCGTGTCTCCTCAGAAGGTTTGGATCTCCTGAACCACAATGCAAATGCATCAAAGGTTAAGAGCACAATAAAAACACTTTTCCACCTTCTCTGCTGTAGGACCTTCTCAACATCTATTTGGTTTCCTTCCACTTGTACAAAGCCTTTCCTGATTAGTTTTTCATTGGACATTCAGGCAGTTGATTTTATGACAAATATGGCAACATTTTTGGAGTCTGTAACACAGGTTTTCAGGGCATCAGAGGAGCCCATGTAGTCCTGGCTCCTGGAATCCAGGCAGGGTTGAGAAAAGACATGGACACCACATTCCTAAAGGCCTCTCCTCTCTGCTGGCAGCTGGAAAATGAGCTGCAGTTAAGTCTTGATGTCCAACAGCTCCAGTATTGTCATGGTCCCTGGATAGTGAGGATTCAGGCCAGGAATGTCTTAACACTTCCACTATCAAATCCAGAAGGAAACACTGTGGTTTATAAAAGGAAATCCAGTTTTATGAGCTCATCTTAATATACCAGAACAAGAGACACAACATATTTTTGTTTGTTTGGACTTATTTTAAATCCCATTTCCTGTTTAATAACTCATAAAAACATCAAGGACACATAGTCTGTGGTAAAATCTGACACAGCTCCATTAATTGGAAGGAGGCAGCTCTATTTATGCTGCTTGAGGTCTGGGCCTTTTAAACAATCTTCATGTGTCAGAGACTCTTGATGCTCAGAGGAGAAATACAGATTTGTGATTCAGGGTGTAACTCAGCGTGGTCATATAACTCATATTGCTTTCATGTACCCTAATACCAGTTTATTAAAAAAATATAACTGCCCACATTTCATCCCTTCTCTGCTTGTCACAAGGCAGTATTTCATGTGTATTGATTATATTCAAAAGTATCCAAGTGGTTATTTCTCCTCCTTTGCTGTTCCTGTATTTCACACCCTGTAAGACTTGATCTGAGACGTGTTTATTAAAAGTGACAGCTGGGTGCATGAGAACCTGAGCACAGTGAAGACCTTATCTACCTTTCTGGGCTGTGCTCTGGGAAGTTCTGCTTCAGGCAAAGCTGCCTTGTGAAGGATTTTATCATTTGAAAAGTCATTACCACACAAATGTGTCCCTGTAAATATTGATAACAAAATTGGTAGGAGGAAAAAAAATCAAGATTAAAAAAATGGGATTTAAGAAAAGTCCTTTTCAGTCAGATTTTTTAAAAGCAAACAATTTTGTGTCTGTCACAGCTTGCAAACTTTTTCAAGTTTCAAAATGCTCTCTTGCCTTCTAATATTCCCTCTTTCACATCCTTTTTGTCTCTTCATGTATCCTTTCCCAATCTTAGCACACCACTGAATCAAGGAAAGAAATCAGGGGAGGAAAACCTAAAAGGTGCAGAAAACAGGTTTTTAAAGGAAGGGGATGATGACAAAAAACCTGGACATTTCTTCCTCCTCTCCTGCTACAGAAAAGGCAGGAAATTGAGATGAAGAGATAAAACACTCTTCTCTTAAAACATCTTTAGCCAATAATTTGCACACTAATGGCAGTTAATTAATGGCATTAGTTCCTCCCACCCTGCCTTATGGGCATACTTTCGTTCTGGCCTCTGTAGAGGCACGAGGAAGAGGCAGAGCAAGAGGAGGGGGCTCAGAGTTAAATGTGAGTGTGTGGGGAGGAAAAAAGTCTCCCTGGTGAATCTCAGCACTAGAGTTTGCAGCACTTCAGGGGAAAAAGAAATGTGCCTTGGAGCCAGTTGGTTTGGAATTACATGTCAGCACACAGGGAATGTTTGCAATTCCACCTTCTCTCTGACAGTTACTACTGTGCTGCTGAGCAGTGCCAATCCTTCCTGAAACACCTGAACACAGCTGTGAGCAGATCTGTGGATGGCAGGATGGACAGAAAGGTGAATATTCCTCAGCAGAAGCCTAAAAGAGCAGTGATGTCCTCCTCTCCATGTGCCCAAAAGTGAGCAGGCCTCCAGCTGGAGGAAGACAGGAGGGTCCATGTGGCACTCCTGGTCTTTATGCAGTTGGTTTGTCATGACTGAGCTCCAGCAGCTTCTGTAAATGTTAACTCGTGGCCAGATGAGGCTTCAGAGCATCCTACATTTCCTATCATGTTAGAAAAACTTGAGGATGAATGCCTGAGTGATGGATTTGTCAAGTTTTTATCCTGTGATATCTCCCTTCCCACACATGTTTCTACCCCAGCCAGCTCTGCTGAGTATTGCTGACTAACTCTTGTATGGGTGACTCAGAACTCATTCTGGTTCACTATCTCACTGTGTAATTATAGGGTACCAACGTTGTTATTAATGCTGGTGCAACACCAAAATACTCTCCCCATTCTCCATATGTTGTGTCAGAACAAATGTTGTTGCTACAAATGACATTTCTGTACCAAGTCATGCAAACGTAGCTGTTTCCTCATGCCACTGCTGTTCACTTTTACCTTCCAAGTGACTGTTTACACTTCAGAAGCTGAAGTGAGTCCATCTGTGGTTTACAGTAACAGGACCATGTGTGTGCTGGGGGTCAGCTGGAGACATCCTGGGAAGCCATGGGAGGGAAGATGAGCAGTGAAAGCAGCAGCCTCTGCGCTGTCTTAGTGATGGCAGACATCAAGCTTGATGTTTAGCCAAATGCTTGTTCCAGACAGTTTTTGGGAGGAAGTGCCAATGGCTGTTGGAGACACTGTCAGAAAGGCAGGATGCTCCATCCTTCTGAATGCTGGGGGCCTTTCATTACTTGCTGTACATGTGAAGGGAGTGGTAAAGGAGGGGAGTGCAAAGCTGAGGTGAAATGAGCAAAAGGCTGAGGCAGGACTCAGCCTCTACATTTGGCAGGACTCTACATTTGGTTCCAACAAAGTCCAGGCTTTCTCTCCCCTCACTTAAACAGAGTTCTGCTCTCACTTGGTGGGGCTGTAACTGCAGCCTTGGTTACCTACTGATCATCTCTATTCCTCACTTTCTCCACTGAGTTGAGTCAAGCAGGTTGCTCATCACTTACAGTCTATTCATGACCCAAGTGTTGCATTTCTTTTGGCTTTTGTTTCAGGGAGCTTACTGGGCCTATGCCCAAACTTTCCATTCTAACACCTTTGCCCTTTGCTTGTGGAGAGGTGGGCTAAATGATTTTTAGCCCCCTGTTACTTTCTATTGTGTACAGAACATTCACAAACCCAATAGAGGGCTATGTCCCACCAACCAGCTCCAAAAATTCCAGCCACAGCCTGACCACCTTCATGGAGCACCCAGAAACATTTGAAGGGAAAAAATTACAACTTGGGGTCTCAAAATGCAATGCATTAGGTTTACCCAAAGAATATATTGTTATAGGCTGTTTTCCAGGTTTCTCACGTTGCCAAGGTGGCTCAGGCAGTGCTGGTATTCCCTCCTTTTCCTGGGTGCAGATGCAGGAAGGATGTCAGTGATCATTTCATGTGGTTGATGCAATCACAGCCCTCTGGCCCTGCTGTTCATCCCTTCCTGTGTCCTGGGAGTACTTCCCTGATGGTGCAGTATCATCATTCTGTGGGATGCAGGCAGGCCACCCATTCAAAAAACATCTGAATTCCAGCCAAGGCAGGAAAACTGAATTATTCATGAATGTTTGTCACCACACTTGCTTTTTGCTCACTTTTATGGGGGGGGAAAGGAAGAAAAGTGGATCAAGTCTCTTTGCTTCCTTCAGCACTCTAACTTTGGGCAGGTGGAAATCTTCCAGAGCAAAACAACAATAGCCAGTGCAATCTGAATTAATGCAAGTCATAAATTAGATAATTGTGTGGAATTTATCAGGGAATTTATTTATGGGTGTCTGCTGTCAAAGTGCCTCTGTGATTTATAGAGGAGTTTCCAGACTGTCCTGATACAGCAGTAATGAACAGAAAAATCTGTCTGAAAAGAAAAAGACATTTCTAGAAAGTTGAGAGTTTTTTTAATAAAAGAAAAATATTTAACTGCATGAATTGCATGCAGGTCCCTCATAAAACAGATGTAGAAGTTCACTTTTAATGCAACTCTTCTGAAGTGCACTGGGCCCATAATTATACATCTCAATTTATAGATGACTGACACAGGATTTTACTGTTTGTTACAGCCATTATTTCTGTGACCCAAAGTGGGTGGTTATATTTATTCTAAGTCAGTCTTTGTTAGTGTGTTTTCCAGGTGTGTAGCTCAGTGGCAGCCAGCTGAACACATCTATGTGCCTTCACCACGGCCCTTGCCAAACCAAGGCCCATCAGGCTTGCTCTTCCTCAGCACTTGAATATTATTTCATCCTTTCCATCATTTCAGCCTCATAGTGTGTTATGGCTCCTCCTTTTTAAAACATCTTGGCATCTCTGAGTTGTCCCTGCAGTTATTTCAGTTTTTATTTTTTTGTGACTCCAGTTGTTATTCCAGCCTAGTTTACTCATTGCTTTAATTTCATGCTCATCATTTAGGTGCTGTTGAGAGCTAATGGCATGATCACTGCTCTGTTGTAAATAGGACAAGACATATGAGATGTCTGAAGGAGTTTGTAATTGAAAATAGATTGACAACCACACTCAATGCATTGCATTCCAAAGTAATTCTGCCTGGCTTTGTTGTTTGGGGTTTTTTTAATTCTGATGGCTTCCAAATGTTTCACAAACTGCTTTTAATTTAGAGCACTGGCTCTGTGGTTCATAAGTACTCCCCAAATCATTTCTGCAGCTTACATTGCCAGCCTTCTGGTTACTGGTTGTGGATATTGAGGTTTGTACCTGGGATTTCCTACTTCCACAGGGAAGGGAAATGTGGTACCCAGGCCACAGAATTTCCCTTCCCTCCCTGGGTGTGGAAGGGTGTGATTTCACATGGTGCCCTCTCTGATTTATGTGCTGACAAGGAGGGGAGCCATGTCCTCATAAACAGTCTCACCTCACCCATCTCAGAGGTAACAAGTTTCTTGTTTTTGAAAACATTCAGCTCCTGGCTGCAAATTGTGTATGTGATGCAATGAAAACAGGAGAGACAAGGTGAGGAATGAAATTCACCACTAAATCCCTCTGATATCATTAACATTAGTGGTAGGTTTGAAGGCAGTTTTCCTGGTGAGTTGCTCCTAAATCTTTAAAGAAGAGACTATGAGATGGAAAAAGAATGAACAAGTGACTGATGTGATTAATTATTTACTTGTAATAATGGTTTCCAGAACACAATCTTGGGTCCAAGCTACAAGTAGACAAAAGAAGGAAAGGTTGTGTAAAGTGTCTGTCATTGCTTTTTGGAGAGCAATTTGTATAAAATGGATATTTTATTTAGAATTTCATTCCAAACAGGGAACTTGAGACTTGGTTCATTTTGTAAAAAGCAGCTTTTGTAATTCTTCAGAGTTTTGTTTCAGCAAGTACTTTTGTTGCTGTCCAGGTTTCATTTCCCTCAAAGTTGCCTTTCTGCAGACCAGTAACCATCCTTAGGTCATCCATGTGTCCCAGGGTATGACCTGTGCAATTGTGCCAGCAGAGCAGTGTCAGTATTCCCATTCATGATCACATTCCTTGGGTTTTCTCAGTTGGCTTTTCTGCCCAGCCTAGTGACAAACAGCTCAGATGGAGAATGCCTTGACTCAGGAGAGTTTAGAGAAGCCCTGCATCATGTAGGTTTCCTAAAAATACACCCTGTTCCTTTCATCTGCATATCTTGCTAAAAGAGGCACGTTAGAGGGAATGTCTGTGGATAGAGGGAAAAGCAAAACCTGGCACGTGTGAAGAGCCAGGAAGTGTGGCAGAGATGTGGGAATGTCACTTGCCATATGTGCCTGCTCAGTAAAGGAGTACAGCAAAGTGTTCCTGCCTGGATAACCATGGGGGTTTAGGGTAAATACCTTCATTGACTTCTGGTGCATTTGTGATTTCAACGGTGTAGGAACTGTTGTTATTCTTTCTTTCAGAGAATGATTTATGAATCCCAATGCCCCCAGTGTTTGTCCCCTTCCTTAGCAGACAGAAATGCAGGTAACTACAGAGCAAATCATAATTTCACTGGGATAGCATTAGAATTTCCACCCTGACTGCAGATGGCTTCAGCTCTTGGGGACAAGCAAAACAACCTCAGCTTTTGCAGCAAGAAAATGGATCAGAAGGCCCCTCTTTCCAAGCTCACAGCTGTTACTTAGATAATCTAAGCAGCTTCTCCCATGTGGTTTTTTTCAGTTTGTGACAAGCATGATATCCTCAGACTGGAAAAAGAAAACAAAACTTAACAAACCTATCCTGTGCATCCAACACAGCTCTTTCTGAGGCCAAAAAGATGTAAAGATTAGCCACGTGTTAGGAATCCCAGCCAGGAATCTGTCTTCATCTTGTGCCCAGAATTGCCTGAAGAGCTAAAGATGTTGCTTCTTGGTAATGTTGGGAGACAGGGATCTTTGAGCCTTTTCATTTTTGCCATTTAATTTGTCTCTTCCTGGAGGCTGGAGATTTGGAAAACCAGGGGCTTGGGCAAGAAATATCCCTGGTTCTCAGACTCGGTTGTGTCACACAATGGAGGTATGTTTTGGGGAGATTTTTAGAAGTGGGTAGGTTTTTCCTCCAAGAACTAGGAGCTGTCTGTGTCTATTTGGTGTCTTGAAATGGTCCCTCACAGCACTTGGAATGTTTTTGGGAAAGGCTAATCGAATCAGCTGCTTTTGGCACTAAAACCTCAGTGCTTTGACTCATCCCTTCCCCCAGCAGGAAATGCAGCCTCTGTTCTTCAGTGGCTGCATAAGCAGCCTGAGCATTACTCCAAAAAGCAGCTTAAGCTCAGTGCCTGGAGAAGCTGGGGGAGTTTTCCCCTCTGGGTGAGCATGGCATGGTGCAGTGCTGAGGGGAGAGATTATTCCCATCATGAGTCCCACTGGGGGCAGTGGTTCTGTTTCTGCAGGTTGTTTGAAGCATCAGGTGCACAGGTTTGGCTGCTAAAATGTAGAGAGACCTCACTGCAGTCTGGGCTGGAACAGGAGGGATTTTTTGACGTTCACAGTCATGAAGCTGGACTTAATTCTTCTGAATCCTTCTACATGTACATGTGTCTCTTTTGTCAGCATGACCTGTGACAGAAACCCACTGAAGCAACTGCAGAGTGTGAAAATATTAGAAATAAATCAAATAATACATTTCTATCCTGAAGCTTTAACACATTATGTGGTGTGTATTTGGAAGATGAGGTGGTGTGATGTAAGGCCTCTCCTGTTTGTGTTAAATTGCTGGGAGAAAGAAGAAAGGAACTGAGAAGGAAGAATTAAAAATGGCTTTTGTGGAGCTCTGCTGAGCTGTAGTGAGTACCAGCAATACAATACCTGGAGAACAGAAGCACTCTGATCTTGCTGAAGTAGAGGAGCTTCACCCAGAATCTCAGGGATGTCACCAGAGTTGCATTTACTATTCTGGTACATTGTCATGAATATGTCCTAGATGCAAAAGCTGTATTTGATCTGTATTTTCTGTGCAGTCAGTGTGGTGGGAGTAGGATCAGGCATTTGTTAGATATGTTGCTGTGTGCTCTGTCTGTCTGCACCTCCCTCTCTCACACTCTTTAATCTTTCTGAGCAATTTTCTCTCTTCCTGCAGGGGCAATTGAAATGATCCTTTGAAGCAACCAGCTTTGACATTTGGAAAAAAAAATTCAAAAGGGAAAGAATGCTCTAATTAAGCAAAACATCAGTTAAAGCTCAAGCAAAAATCTAGGATTCTGATCAGTTCTTTCATGTAGTGTTTGGAAGCTGCTCAGTGTCAGGAGAGGGGCTCATTAGAGGGTGCTTGCAAAAAGTCCAGAGGATGGAGCCATGAGGGGTGTGCAGGATTGGATGGAGGAAAATTGTTCTCCACCCTTCACATAACACGTGTTATCACCTACTGCCCAAACAGTTCAGGAAAAGAGAACTTTTATTTACACTGGGGCTATGGAACACTGTTTCAGAAGTGGTTTTCTGTAGTTTTTCTAGTGGAAGTGGGCTCACAGAGGTGTGTGTGTGCTGCACTGCTGGTTTCACTGAGAACTGAGCCCTCTGGGCCCACGTGCTGGCACTTGTGTGTGTTTAATCATAACCCTGTGATGGCACATATATGGCAAGACTAAAAAAAAGGTCTTTTCAAGGCCGTGGTCTCAGGTTCTTCCACAGTGTTGTCCCCTTTGTGGGGGTGTGGTGGCTTGAGGAAGTTCTGAAAGTAGAAACCTCACCCTATGTCTCCATGTCTTAAGGCCACCTGATAGAAGAAGGTGAATTTGGGTGTTTTGAGTGATTCTGGATTCCCCCAGTCCATTGTTCCAGCTGTTGGACAAGGCAGGGATTGCTTTTGCTGTGTAAATGATACACACAGTAATGAGGAGATTCCCTGACTAACTCTGGGAGGGTCCCTGGGAGGCAGGGCTGGGGACATCCAGTGTATTCAGCCCTGCAGTTCCTGAGCCAGCCCCTTTACAGAACCCCCTTCATTGCAGTAGTTAAAAAATGAAGAATTGTGGCATGCCCACACACCACCCTTTGAAAAGCTGGTTAAGTGGAATGATATAAATCCCTCACATTGTTCTGCTCACTTTCCTGTTTTGCTGAGTGAGCAATAATTTTCTGCAGTGAGGTTGTGTGTTGCTGAGGGCTTTTTTCAGATGCTTTCTTAATTCATTTAGTGCTGCTGGGTAAAAATGCTAGAGGAGCAAGATGGGTGGAACTTGCAGAAGTGCTTTCAACCTCCCTGAGTTTTGGGTGTGCCCGACTCCTGGCATGAATGGTCTTCATTTAGTCAGAGGGGGTTTTTTTGCTCTGAGTCTGCAGACAGTTAAATTCATCCTCAAAAATACGACCACAGTTGGAAAGCTGCACACCCACGGGAGGCACAGCGGATTAAATGGGCTCAGAGGCAGAAGGTGACAGCACTTTGGCAGGCCTGGGGGTTTATTGCCTGCATTAATAACGTGCTAGTGCAGGGGAAATACATGTTGAGACCCAGTGGGGATGGTGGGGATGGTGCTGTGGTGTGATTTTTACCCTGCAAGAATCCAGAGCCGTCACCTTGCAGGGGCCATTTGTCACCAAACACCATCCCAGGGCACGGGGTGTCTCCAGCAGGATTCAGGTGCTTCTCTCCAGGATATGCTGACCTTGCCTGCCCTACACAGGGGTGTAACACCTTCCCCCATGGGCGCTGGAAGGAACCTGCTCAGTGTGGAAAGACTCCCACATCCTGTGGGCATTAACAGGTTCTGGTGTCCTGTTACTCCTTCAAGGGCACTTGGTATAAGTCTCACAGCTGAGGCTCAGCAAGGAGCTTTTCTGCTGAGCAACAGAACTGGTTATGGACAGGGTTGCTTGTTCTGGGACAACAGACTGGGAAACAACTTCTGCCCACTTTGCAGTGTCAGGGGGGTGTTCTGGAGATCTCCACAGTGTAGCTGAGCTGTGGATGCCTGGCTGGGAATTACTTCCTCATGCACAGGTACAGCATAGGTTAAATGAAAGTGCTTTCTGGCTGAAAAAAATGGGCTCTGAAGTACTAAAATCCTGAACTGTTAGCAGAACAAGGAAGAGCCTGTTCTGCCCTCCCTCAGCCATCAGGGTTTTGCTGACAATGGTTTTGGCATGCATGGCACACACACACAATGACTGACCGTACATCTGTGCAACCTCCTGAAAAAAAATTAGGGTTGTGCTGGAGTGTGATTCTGCAGCCTTCTCTGATGCCCTTTCAAATACATGTATTTTAGTTTTGTATCACTCTGCCAGAACCTTCACTGGCAGCAGAAATGGCAATACCCTTTTAAAGCTGACTCCTTTGATAGCTTCCATCAGATCTGCCAGGGAGTCTGTTCTCAACAGATATTTGTTGGGGCTTCTTGGCTAGAGCATCCTTCCAATCTTTTGACAAATTCAGTGTCTCAACACTGTGAATCTCACACCCACCACCCCCAAAATACTGTCAGAGCAAGTGGCTTTCTTTAGAAATGTCCTCTTTCCAAGTTTGGGATGCTGAGAGCTCCTCTTCAGACTGACAAAGTCTAGCTTGTGGGAGGATCTGGTGATGTCCTCTCTCTCCGTCTCCATCTGCAGCGTATCAGTTGCTCCTGCCCTGCACTCCTGTAGCCAGCCTGTGTGTGCTAATGAGGCTTGGTGCTTTAGGAGGCAGCAGAGCTACAAGTTCTGCTCCATCTCCCTCTCTGGCTTTATAATTATCAGCCTTAAGCTTTGGCAGAGGCAGAGGAAAATGTCTTGGGGAGAAGGAGGGAAACTGTTTTCTACCCAGTGTATTAAATCCATGCTGTCCAGGTGAGAAAGAAGTACAGTAACAGGAAAATAGGTACTTCCCACAGGGGGGGAAAAAAAGGGCATTTAGGGTACACAGCTGAACTTGAAAAATGTTCTACAATATCACTTTGAAACTCCTCAGTGGCTTTGTAGCTGGTCTGACCAGTCTCCTGCATCATGGAATCTTCCCCTGCATATTATTCCTTGCACAAAGGTATTTATTGGAGCAGCACGTGGCACAGATAACATCTCTGCTGCAGTGGAAGAAATCTCCACTGATTCTTTAGAGCACACCTTGCTTTTGTGTGAGTGGCAGGGACAACATATTCCTGGGGAGAACAGGCAGGATTTCCACTGCTGGAGGAGTCAGGAGCCAGCAAATGCCCTACAACTGCTTCCACCCACCTCATCCCTCCGTGGCTCTTGCTGTTACTGTGCTTTTGTGCCTCATTTTAATGCATGTTCCATGCAGTGGGATTCCAGCTGCTCCTGAGGGGTGGCCTTTTGAGTGTCTCTGATTTTCAGGGTTCACCCAAAGGTGCAAACAGAAAAGCCCCCCTGCTGGGGTTACGCCTCCTCTGCAGGAGGCTGCAGAGTCACCTGGGAGGCACAACTGCCCAGCAGACAGGAGCTTGGAAAACCCAGTCGAGATGAAAGCAGGAGGGGCTGTTACAGTTGTAGCCTTGTGTGTTTTGGCTGCCTGATAATGGTCATATTGGAGCAAAGGTCTTCTCCAAAGGGACTGAATTACACAGGCAGTGTCTCTGATGGCACACAGGCCTTTCCTCCACTTATTTGCATAGTCTGTTCGTTTTTCTGTAGTGGGAAATGTTTTTCTCTTTTAAATTTCCTTGAACTGTCTCTTCAAGGCATCAGCAAGAAAAATTCCTTAAGGACTGTGCATTGCTCCATGATCAAGGCTGTTTCTCTCACACAGAGCTGTTCTTTGCACATCCCGGTGTTTTGAGCAGGGAGCTCAGTTGTTCAGGACAGCAAAGTTGTCCTTTAGGCAGAAAGGCAGAACTATCTACGTATGGATTTGCCACGTGACCTCTGAGAAATATAAAATTTGCAGACTTTGGATCCTGACTGAGTACCAAGCTCTTTGTACAGATCCCAAAATCCTCAGGTGTTCCCTGAAAGAGGTACTGCTTGTGAACAGCTGGAATTTTCTAGTCTACCCTTACTGCTCTGGCAAGACAGATAGGATGTACTGTTGGAGTATAAGGGTGCAAATATATGTGTATTTATTATTTTATTACTTTTAGTCCAGCATCAGAGTCGTAATGNCCCGGTGTTTTGAGCAGGGAGCTCAGTTGTTCAGGACAGCAAAGTTGTCCTTTAGGCAGGAAGGCAGAACTATCTATGTATGGATTTGCCAGTTGGCCTCTGGAAAATATAAAATTTGCAGACTTTGGATCCTGACTGAATACCAAGCTCCCTACTGGCATTGCTTTGCACAGATCCCAAAATCCTCAGGCGTTCCCTGAAAGAGGTACTGCTTGGAATTTTCTAGTCTACCCTTAGGGCTCTGGCAAGACAGATAGGATGTACTGTTGGAGTATAAGGGTGCNCTTGTGTGTTTTGGCTGCCTGATAATGGTCATATTGGAGCAAAGGTCTTCTCCAAAGGGACTGAATTACACAGGCAGTGTCTCTGATGGCACACAGGCCTTTCCTCCACTTATTTGCATAGTTTGTTCGTTTTTCTGTAGTGGGAAATGTTTTTCTCTTTTAAATTTCCTTGAACTGTCTCTTCAAGGCATCAGCAAGAAAAATTCCTTAAGGACTGTGCATTGCTCCATGATCAAGGCTGTTTCTCTCACACAGAGCTGTTCTTTGCACATCCTGGTGTTTTGAGCAGGGAGCTGAGTTGTTCAGGACAGCAAAGTTGTCCTTTAGGCAGAAAGGCAGAACTATCTACGTATGGATTTGCCACGTGACCTCTGAGAAATATAAAATTTGCAGACTTTGGATCCTGACTGAGTACCAAGCTCTTTGTACAGATCCCAAAATCCTCAGGTGTTCCCTGAAAGAGGTACTGCTTGTGAACAGCTGGAATTTTCTAGTCTACCCTTACTGCTCTGGCAAGACAGATAGGATGTACTGTTGGAGTATAAGGGTGCAAATATATGTGTATTTATTATTTTATTACTTTTAGTCCAGCATCAGAGTCGTGATGTTATTTATTAAAGTCATTTCAGTGTGTGGATTTAAGGAAGATATTAGTCCCTACAGCATTACTAGTGCGCTGCTATTAATGGTTAAAATTTGTTGCATGGGGCTACTGTGAGTTTTATCCTCAGGGTATTAAATGTACCTAAAAAGGGCAAAGAGACCCTCTTAAGGAAGGGCTTCAGCAACAATAAAATCGTTCATAAAAACAAATTAGCAAATAAAAAGTGAAAACTATTAAAGTAGTTTTAACTTGAAATCCCTGTAAATTATAGATGCGGGCTCTTAAGCCAAAGAGACCATTTGGCAAAGACCATTAGCACTTTCAGTGCACTTTCCGTGATATGAGGTGCAAGGATCCCTCTGCCATCAGGGAAATGCAGCCAGCTCTGGCCCGGACTGTGGAAAGCAGCACCTTGTACCAAGGCAACCAGTGCTCCCAATTGATTCATCATCTGGAATGTTGGGCAGGATGGCCAGAGTCCTGTAACCTAACCCTGCACCAGAGGGGCTGAGTGTGACAGCAGGACACCACCTGCAGCACAGCAGTGCAGAAACAGCTTTTACTCTCTGCAACACTTCAGGATTGCAACTCTTTTTGGTTTGTTAGAGCTGTTTTGCTTTGAGGAAGTGATCAGATAATGTCGTGGCTGGAAGAGTCTTTTGCTTGTCCAGAGAGAGCCACTGAATTAATGTTAGTGAAGCATTTGGTATTCTTGGATAAAAGACATTACAGGAAAACAAATTATTATCCCTTACGTTGCAAATCAAGATTTCAACTCCATTCCTAAATACTTGTATTATCTAAGGCTGATAGCTAAAACCAACAAGCTCATAAAAGAAAAGTAAGATAGAGTTGCCTGAGGGCATGCTTAATCCGAGAAGATCTTTCCTTTTCAGATGAAAAAGAATCTAGAGTGAACCATTTCACTGGCCAAGAAACAATAAAAAAAGGCTTCCTGTGCTAAATTATATAGGTGGTAATTACTTTGTGGATAGAGAAGGGAAGAAGCCTGAGACAAGTATCCCACTTCTCAGCTCTTCAGGCTATGAAGGAAGCCATTAAGAACCAGGAGTTAGAGGTCTCTATCTCACTTATGCTACAGTTGAGAAAGTTATTTAATCATTTATTTCTGCCTTGTTTCCCTGGGTGGGTTTCCTTTTCCACTGTCAGCAACTGCACCTTTGTACTACAGACCCCATTTAAAATGGTGTGATTATGGTTCCTCTGAGCTTCCCCTGGTCAGCTCCTCTGCCATGAGCAGGGACATGTCAGTCAATGTGCACACAGGCCCTGGAACTGTGCAACAGAGGAAACCCAGCCTTGTACTAATGTTAACCAGCTGGTGAAAACCGAGCTGTCTTTGTGCTCTTACCTCATTGTTTAGAAAAATGACTGGTTGTCAGGGGCTGTTGTTGCAGATGGAGGGAAATTTCTGCCTCCAGTAATATCTGTGGAATGGAGTTGCCTGGAGTGGGCATGCTATGGCTCAACAGAGGACACTCTGGCAGTGAGTGCTGGGAGTTTTCCACAGCCTTGAACCAGTATCAGGCCATCAGCCTTTTTCCATTAACTCATCCTTTCTGCTGCTCTCTGGTTTCCTGTGCTTGTTCTGGGGCGAGTTTCCTTCCATCCACAACTTTGTTGTGCAGCTTTTACTTCAGGAGGCGAGAGGTTTGCCTTGGTTTGATAATTGTGAATTGCTGAGGACAAAAAAAGATGCACTAAGAGCTATTGTTCCCTCAGGTAGAGGAACCTCCTGCTGCTGCCTCCCTCAGCAGCTGAGCAGGAGTGCCAAGGCAGCAGTCTGGGGTTTTACAGCTGTAAAACCAGTTAAGGCTTTGTCCGAGCTGTTGTTGTCCCACGGTAGAACTGTCTGCAGTGCATCTGTGCTGTGCTAAACTCTGCCCATCATCTCCTGCACTGGGAGAAGTACAAAGTCTCAGTATGCAGATTAGACTTGAGTAGGAAGATGTTGCTGGGGATGTGAGGGTTTTTTTTGATGCAACTGGATTCATCTGGCTGTTAGTAAAGGATTCTGACTGATGTGACTCCAAGATGAGTTTGAATCCTTTGGTGGTTGTTTCTGTTGTGAAAAACAAGCACAACAAAGTATTTCTCACACCGAGATACCGTGTCAGGGTGATATTTCACCATACAAATCAATCCTGCAGAGTGAGGCTCTGACCCTCTGAGAGGTTCCTGACACAGGCTGTGTCCATGCTGGTTTGGGTGGCTGTGGAGAGGCTGCTCATTCTTCTGTAGCAATGATCCTGATAGTCATCATTAGAATTAATTGGAACTACCATTTTCTCTCATCTTTATGCTTACTTGTAGTTGTTAAAGCCAAGCCTTTGGAAAAATTCCAGAGAGAATGTAACTTGCACATTTTTGCTTTGTTGAATAAACAAATGAATATATTTGAGGCTTCTGATGACAAATTCAGATACCACTTCCTACCAAAAAAGCATCACTCAATAATGATTCTATACCACTCGTGGATCAAAGACTCAGCCCGGGTTCCTTTGCATGTTACATAATTGTGTTCTAATCATTCGGTTTAGATTTCTAAAAAAGAGACAACTTAAAAGAAAACATGGATGAAAATGTCTTTTCAAAGGGCTTTATTTTGTCCTAAGGATCTACTGTTTGAAAACATGCCAGATATGGAGAAGAAACTGGTCCCTGATCCTAAGATTAACTCTTGTTGCATTCAGGGACAAGGGCAATTGGGGACATTCCTTTCATTCCTCCACAAAGACTTAGAAGGGCAAACTTGTCTTCCCCAGATTTCTGGGTCAGTTAAGCTGATGAGAAATCATGCCTTTCTTTCTGTGGGATTGTAGCTTTATAGGTTACAGAACTCCTGGACCACTTAGTCGTGAAAGGGCTGAGGGCACTTGGTGTGTTCAGCTGGAGAAGAGACTGAGGGGAGACCTCATTGCAGGGACAACTTGCTGGGGAGGGGCAGAGGAGGGACAGGGACTGAGCTCTGCTCTGTGGGGACCAGGGCCAGTAGCCCAGGGAATGGGCTGGAGTTGTTGTCAGGGCAGGGGCAGGTTGGAGCTCAGGCCAAGGTTCTGCTTTGCCCAGAGGGTGGTTGGGCACTGCCCAGGCTCCCCAGGGTTTCGGCACAGCACCGAGGCTGCCAATGCTCCAGGAGTGTTGGGATGATCCTGTGGGACACAAGGTGTGACTGCTGGGGATGGTGCTGTGCAGGGC
>VYZS01019280.1:0-18124 GCA_013400695.1 Neodrepanis coruscans | reverse complement strand
TTAGAAACCATGAGCCCTCCCCTCCCTCTCCCTTCAGCCCTGGGAAGGGATGTCNCGCGGCCGCCGGTCCCACGCGCGTGGCCGAAGGTCCCCTGCGCGGCCGCCAGGGACCCCCCCGCCCGCGCGGCCGCTGGGTCCCGCATGGCAGGAAAAAAGACCACGACAACTTGGTGTTGCCTGTATTCATCCCATTGCACTGCATGATATACATAGTAATTTCATGTACTGCTTCTAGTTTTAATTTATTAGGCAGTTTTAAAAAAATTCATTCCAAAGAAATAAAATTTAAATTTGCCACCTTTAAGCATTTTGCTGTGGAGAACAATATGTTTTGTTAACCATGCTCTCTATGTATCTTCTTTCCAAATGCACATTTTAACACTGCTATCGTTTTCTTAGTTCCAGCAGCTGAGCCCATAGAATATGCTCAGTTTCCTTTCTACCTCAATGGATTGCGTGAAACTTCTGACTTCGTGGAGGCCATCGAGAAAGTGAGAGCTATCTGTAGTAACTACACCAGCCTGGGGATTGCCAGCTACCCAAATGGTTACCCATTTCTCTTTTGGGAGCAGTACATTGGACTTCGTCACTGGCTCCTCTTATCCATTAGTGTTGTTTTGGCTTGCACATTTCTGGTGTGTGCCCTCTTCCTCCTAAACCCCTGGACAGCTGGGATCATTGTGAGTTTATTATAAGGGTCTTTGTTGAAGTCAAATTCCTTTCAGCATAGCTCTTGCTGTAGTCGGGAAGGTTTTGTTTATGTCTGGGCCTCTGGTGGAGTACGTATATTGCATCACTCATTATATATTTATTCAACTTAAGGGGGTAGGGTTCATGCTAGAGGTACAAACCTTAGTCATCTGGCCACCTTTTCTGCAACTTTGAAGGTTTCTTAGAAAGATACATAAACTTTTGCCCTTGCCTAATTGGATGCTAACATAAGAAATAAAGACACAGAGAAAAATTAAGAATTTCATCAAAGTAATTTCTAATTCTGTGTTCCTTCTCCCCTTTTGTCAAAGTTATTTTTTAGGGCAGTTTCTTGAGACTGACTTACCCATAAATTTTCCCACTGATTTCTTAATGCAGTTTTTCTAGATAAAAATGAAATGGTTATGTTGTATGGTACATTCTGTGGAAAGAGTGTAACTGAGCTATCAAGGAGAAAGAGCACAAAATTATAAACTGAAGAGAATACTCATTTATGCTTTCTGCAAGGCACCATAAGCCTCTCAGTAAACATTGAAGTTAAATTGAGTGATGATGTTCCTGTGTTTAAATTCCACAAACTGTTATATGGTTTATAAAATGCCAGAAGTAGAAAAGCACAAAACAGTTTTTGTAATCTACATTTATATGACAGGTATGTTAAAAGGTAAATGTTTAGTCTAGAATATTTCTCATAGCACTTAATCAAGCAATTTATGTTACTATGCTTGATTCATTAGCGTAGAAAATCATTTATTGTAGTGCATACTTTTTTCTCTTGGAAAAGGCATTTCTTTTTAGAGTCCACCTTTTCTTTTATAAGTTTGTCTCTCTTTTTTTTCCTGTTTGGCTTTAGCAGATTTTAAAGTTGATACTCCAGATTTCTTCTCCTCCCTTTATCTCTTTTTTTTTATGAGATAGATGAAAGAAAAATAAAAGCTTCCCCTTAGATTTGACTGTTCACTTTGTCCATGTCAATCCTCCCCAAATATCTTAAAAGCTCAGAGCCCTCTGTAACCAGAGACTCATCAGCTGATTATGGCATTCACTTTTTCCTGGGCTTTAAACCTACTGAAAAGTCATCCTCACTTAATATTTGCAGTGATACAAAAAAGACTTCAGATGCAGGTACTTGAAAGTTACTTTTTGTGGAAAGATTGTCTGAAAGACAGGTGAAGAAGAGAAAATGTATGTTTTGGGGGGCATCCATGATAAGGAGGAAGAAATGGTTTTTCAGATCACTGATGGATTGTAAGCAATACAGAACTGATGCTCAATCTGTTAACTGGTTCTTAGGAGCATAATTTAGGCTGGTTCTTCAGCAGTTCATTGCCGTTGAGTAGAATGAAACAAGTAAAAGCAGCTTGTCTTTGAGAATATAGGATGTCTTTGAGGAATATGTCTCACAGTTATCATGTTTTGAAATATCTTTCTCTTAACTTGTCTGAAGTATAAGAAGGTACTAACAGATGTTTGGAATCATCTAGGTGGTGGTGCTGGCTCTAATGACTGTGGAACTGTTTGGCTTGATGGGTCTGATTGGAATAAAGCTGAGTGCAGTGCCTGTGGTTATCCTGATTGCTTCTGTTGGCATTGGTGTGGAATTCACTGTACATGTCGCTTTGGTATGTAAAGTGAGGAAGGATTTTAAAAGCTTTTTAAAATAAAATGGTGGCAATGTTCAGATCACAAATCCTTACTTAATCTCTTACCAGTGACACGATTCTCAGAAGAAATACGGTCACAGTTTTGTGTGCCTTTCTGTGTCTCTTGATGAAATGGAGTTGATCTTGATGAGGTAGTTCCTAACTATCAAGTCAGTCACCCAGGAAATAAGAGAGGATACATTACCTGTGATACCTAGTTGTCTGATTGATGCAATCATATAGGCGAAATAGAGATCTTAAATCACCTTACTTCAGTCCAGACTCTCATGGTCCTTGTCTGCAGCCTTACTGCTATTGCCTGAGTGCTATATAGCTTTTTGTTTCCTTTTGCATATAGATTCTCTATCTTGTGAAAAAGAAGCTTTTAAAGAGATTTTCAAAATCAGAAATGGTGTCATTTGATATTTCTGGACCACTAGAATGTGAACATATTTGGATTAATTTTCTGTTTGCAATTTTAAAAAGCCATCAGCTATTAATAGTGGGCACAGACATGCAGTCAGCAGGAAAAGAGTTTTCAACTGTTATTCTACTGGTGTAGATGATGTATAGAGTTAGGGCACATAAAATAGGATGAAAAGAATAATTTTAAGAAAAATCATAGGAGAAATAAGGTAACATTAAAGGGGACGAACTGGATTTCTGAAGTGACAACATCTTTTTTTTTTTCCTCTGCTGTTATGGATAGTTAGGCTTTTGGAGGTAAGTGAGTTTGCTAGGACTTGGAACAGTATGGGAAGAGTCAAAAATTAATGGTGTTGAAAAAGAAAGAAATGACAGCTGCTTAGAATTGAAGATTTAAAACAGGAAAGTTGGAATAAAAAATGGCAAAACAGTTGTTCCTAAATTGGAAGAAACTAGTTTTATTTACAGGACTTCACAGGCCACCTGTGGCTGAAGGTAAAATGCCAAGCAAAATAAAGAGTGGTTGTTTTCTCATATTGACACTGGAGGGAAAAACTTGGAAACATACAAACAATTGAATCAATGTTGCATAAACAAAAACCTGGAACTGCTGGTACAGAATTTAATCCACTTACTGGTCAGTTCTCTGCTATCACTTTTGAATTGTGTCCTTGTTTTTCTTTAATTCTGCAAATTCTAGACAAGAGAGACTTAAAGGGATTCCAGAACTGAGAGCAAAATAGCTACTTCAGTTTATATGTTTATAGGCAGTAAAGAATTCGCCAAAGAGTGCCCTTATAAATTACAGGAAGAATGCCAGCCAGCTTCTTGTTTTCTTAAACCATAAAGTCATAGACAGAGTAGACAAATTCATAACAATCAACAGCATTTGAGTGTTCTTTGATACAGCCTGTTCACTAAGGAGTTGGAGGAATAAAGAGATTTCACTAGTCATATTGTTGCTGAGGTCCTACTGTGTTCAGAACTATTACTAAGACAATTTTGTATGTATAGACCTGCTAGCTTTGAAGTAGTGGAAGTTGCAAAAAAGTTTATTTTGAGAAAAATAGAAGTGTTTAAAAACAGGCATTGAAGCTGTGGCCCCACAAGAGTGAGAGGAGAAGCCATGCAATTTTGATGTCTGAAGTGCTTTCACCATGAGATGAATTCTTTACAGGTGGAAATAACCAAAGATGGAGATGAAAGGCTGCTGATAAAAGCAGGCATTGCTTCCAGAATTACTACTATGGTCTGTCATCAGTGCTTATGCTGGTCATGTCACTTCAGCAGCTGCTACATGGTATCATGCGGTCAGGCCTTCTCTTAAGAGTTAGCCAGCTACAGACATAACTTTAATAAAATGTAGTATGGAGTAATTATCTGATGGAAAACTCTGCATGCTAACAGAGATCTTTATGGAAGGTCCTATGTAGCTGTCTAAGGAAATGGACTTCTTTATTTTACAGGCATTTTTAACTGCTATAGGAGACAGGAACCATAGGGCTGTCCTTGCATTGGAACACATGTTTGCACCAGTGCTGGATGGGGCTGTGTCCACTCTGCTTGGGGTGTTAATGCTCGCAGGATCAGAATTTGATTTTATTGTCAGGTAAACCATTTATGTGTGTTGACTTTCCTTTAAAATAAAAATAAACATGCTTCTAATTTTTAGTCACTTCAGCGCATCTGTCATTTTATTACTAGGACCATGCTTATATCATGGTCCTGCTTTCCCTCTGTTACACGAACTCTTTGTTACATGCTAGACATGGTAGTGTTTCCATTGCTAGCATTGAATTCTGTTCCAGGAAAATCTGACACTCAGCATGAAAGAAGGCAAAAACATCCTTTAAAACGTTTGCTTATTCTGGGTTGAGTTAGTTCAGAGTATCTAATACTGTCCAGTGTTAGCTGGATCTGACCTTTAACATTAAGGTCCTTCAAACTTCTTGTAGGCACAAGAATTTGAGTGCAAAGGACATGTGAACCTACAAACATTCAACTGTATTGCAAGCGACTCTCTCAGGGCCTACCCCTTCTATCATTATGCAAGGTTTACGTAATGAGGAAAAGACACTGGTCAAAAAAAGCCCTGTTTGGGAGCTGGGGAACCATAAATATGAACACAGAACTTCATATTAAAATTTTGCACGGCAAAGCCTGAAGGCCCTTCTGTTTAGAACTAAAAGCAGAATGTTTCTTGTGAATTTAATTAAGAAAGTGAATTTGTCAAGTAGGAGGAAAGCAAGGGGTTTTTTTGAGGGGAATTTGAGAAGTGCAATGAAACAGATCCTCTTCTATTCTAAACAACCGGTGGAGCTCTGCAAAATGGCTAATCTCAGTAGTAACACAAGCTTTTACTTGTAGACTACAGTGCACACAAAAGACATAATCCAAGCCCTGAAATGGAGCTGAGGTAGAACTGGGCCAAATAAAAATGCTCCGAAAGGTGGCTTAACTACTTAGGTAGACATAAGCTGGGTAGCGACTAGACTTGACTGACATTCATTTGACAACAAGAACAACAAAATGTCAGGGGCAGGAACTGAGGCAATGACTGCTAGACTCATCAAGCTTTTTGTATATGTATGAACGAGATTTGAAGAAAGCAGGTAGTTTGCAGTTAGATCTTACGAAACATACATGAGGAGTATTACTATACAGATACTGCATGTTCTGAAATAGATCTATTTTCCCCAGGTTGTTATTTTTTACTTTCTTGTATTGGTATTGAAGAAATAGAATTACTATTTTAGGACCTGATTTTGTAAGAGTTGAAGCATTTTGACATATAAGTTACTCACAGATTTAGCTTAAATTTACACGGATGTATTTGGTGTGCTACCTTCCTACTTAAGAGACAAAATTTTGACAAGCATATATTTGGTCCTAGCAAATGGAGGAGCGTAGCAGCCCTTCACACCAAATTTGGATTGGATATTCTCTTAGTTTATAAAATGAGCTTTTCTACTCTTCAATTTATGTTATTTTACTTTTTTTGACCATCAGTTTCTCATTTTATAGCACAATCTGACTTCAGTTTGCCTTGTTTAAAAAAATTAAATAAAATAAACTATGGGGAGCCTGAGCATTGTTACAGTGGGTAAAGACGATCCCAAACTTCTGGAAAGCAATAGATTAGTCCAGCAATGTGGAAGATTAAGTAAATTAACAGACACTGTATACACCAAGTGGTCAAAGCTATAATCCTCCTGTTTATTCTAACACTAGATGGATGAGATGGAAATGTTTTTAATGTGTGTTGCTGATCTGTGTCTCGGCATAAAGTTCTGGTGGTTTATGTTAGAAGAGTAGATTGGCTTGCTGATTTTTGCTAATGCAGATCAGAAATTCCCAAATGTTTACAATAGCAGGATATTTATGGTTTTACAGGAGTCTGCTATATTTGATCAGATGTGGAAACAGAGAGGCAGTAAAGTTTGTTGCCAGCTAGACAATGTAATCAGCAGATCCATTAGTAGCAAACTTGCCCTCTGTTCTTCTCCTTTGCCTTCTTCTCCAGGAATTTACCGAGACTGAGTCTTTGAAATCATTAGTTACAACACAGCCTTAAATTTAATCTGAGCCCCAGCTGTGCTGAATACCAAGTAGCAAGGCTTTCCTTTTACTGACAGGTTTACCTTGGTATTCATGAAGGATCCCAGACCATACCCCTCAGTGGTGGGAAAGGACAACTACTTGTGCACTTTTCTCTTCTTCCATAGTATTTCAGCCTTTATGTTTGAATTGGCTGACGCAAAACAAGAGTATTCAAAGATGCTAAATTGTTCAACAAAAGATTAGCCTGCAATGCAGCTCTGCCATTGTGGAGCACTCTTACTCAGTACAATGCTGAAGCTTACTATAGAATAGGCATTTTCTTTGGAGAAAGTGAGTTCCTCTGTTGTAAAAGGGTTGCAATTCAAGCAACCCTTGGTTGAACTGAAACTCACAGAATTCTAGGCGTTAAGTTGTGATTAATGAACAGCAAGGAAACCCCTTACCTGCTATACTGTAGATTTAATTAGACATTCTGCTGTAAGTTGCAGAAGCATTTCACAGTGGATTAACTGCTGGGAGAAGAGGGTTTCTTTTCCTTCTAGACTAAATTGTTTAAATTCTACACCCTTCACTTCATTTGTTTGCTTCTGCTGGGTTTTCACTAATGGGGGCCCCTTTTCATTGTATTTGTGCTTTCAGTCCATTCAGCTATTCCCTGCACATTCCATATTTTTGTGTAACACATTCATAAATCATGTGTTTCCAGATTCTGGGAAATTAACAAATGTAATTTTTTTCTTTCCTTTTTCAACTAACACTTTGTGGAATGTAGCTTCTCTAATTCAAAAGGTAAAAACCCCTGTATCTGTATGTGGAAAGTGATATAATTATTTGTTACAATGTTAGTAATTTATTGGATGTATTATTTTAACATATGAAAGAGTAATTTGTAATCCCTTATTTCTAACAGTACTTGTGCCTATTGTCTCCCCCAAACCCCTTAAACTCTACTTCAGGTATTTCTTTGCTGTTTTGGCAATTTTGACCATTCTGGGAGTTCTCAATGGATTGGTGCTGCTTCCTGTTCTTCTTTCATTCTTTGGACCATACCCTGAGGTCAGTAAAGTTAATGGTGAACAGAGGAAATAATTATGTGTCTTGCACCCTTGCCCCCAACCACCCACCTATTTTACAAACTATTTTTCAAATTCCCATGGATTTCTTCTTGTGCTCAAGGTTTTTGGTTTTATTTTTATAAAAGTGCTGTTACGTAGTCAATACTATCCTATTTTTTAAGCTTTTTATTAATAATTTGTTTTAGGGGGCCACAATCCGTGAACACAGTACACGGATTTTATGCTTTTAAAAGCATAATCTGATACGCAAAACAGTTTGTAAAATCAGGATTTCCCCAGTATTTTGCAAGAGATAGTTTGTTTTATACGTGTACCTTCTCTCCTACCTCACTGCCTCAAAATGTTTAATTGAGCAGACCACCAGGAAGGCCTGTGTGGACCAACATACACAGTGGTGGTCCACAGACCACACCTTGATAACCATGATCTGTCTGCCAGAAGGTTCCTGCTGTCCCAGTCACCACTCCCTGCTGTATTCTCCTGCCTCAAGTAGAATTTGTGATGGGTGGAAGTCTTCATTTTGATGACTTTACCGGACAAAGCCCAAGTCCAGATACCACATTCAGAGATAGCAAATTTATATTTGATTGTTCATCATTCACTACCTACTCTGTAGTTCATAAAATTACCGTATTACACAGGAATGTCGTTATAGCATGTTACTACAAATCAGTGGATTTACGTGTGTTCGGGTTCTTTTAATATTAGTAAAATAGTTTTGAAAACAATGTGTAATCTCTTAACACTATATGTGACCTGTTTCTTACTCAAACAATGTATATGTGTGTGTTATTGCCACATATATTGTATCCAATATGATAACAATATGATATGGATATGCATCTCTCTTTGCCAGTAGACAGTAGATCATGCTGTGCCTACACATTAGAACTGATTTTACAAAATCACTGCTAATGCTTACTGAAGGGAAACCCACATATTATTTTTATATTTATTAAGTGCAAGTGCATTTACACACAGGCATGTGTGCTTCTGAGACAATGATGCCCAAAAGAATATGTGTAACCGTGTTTACATGCATATCCACAGATGGAGATCATATCTTTTCTTCTGTCATGGATATTTTTCAGTTAAGTGTAAACATTCACCAGAAAACTGGTGCTAAGGTGATTGAGGCATGGGAGATTGTATTTGGCAGAAGAACATTTGCATAAAGCACTAATGATTAGAAGGGTAATGCTAGCTGAACATTACTGAATATGTTGCTGTTGTCAGGTTTCTCCAGCCAGTGGACATAACAGATTGCCCACACCATCTCCTGAGCCACCTCCCAGTGTCGTGAGGTTTGCACTGCCACCTGGGCACACAAATCATACTTCAGATTCCTCTGATTCGGAGTACAGTTCTCAAACCACAGTATCCGGCATCAGTGAAGAGCTTTATCAGTATGAGGCAACTCGCTGCCCTGGGGCACCAGTCCATCAAGTAATAGTGGAAGCCACTGAGAATCCTCTCTTTACAAGATCCACTGTAAGTAGCTTTCATATGGACTGGTAGGAAGACAAGAGTTTTGTTGGGTTTAGTTGTTTATTTAAATCTATTTTTTTTTGAGGAAAACGCTTTCTTATTTCTGGCTGATTGTGCTTTGTGACTTTGTGCCGAAACTAATAAGCAAGTAATGAAGGCTTTCCTCATCCTCTCCTTTAGAATCAAGTTGGTGGTAAAGTGGTGATATGAAAGCAGAGGTCTTTGGCACATGTAATTGCTGTTAACATCACATTGGCACCGGCCCCAGGAGAGAGCTCTCAGTCTGTTTGATGACTGTTTTCGGAGACAGAATGGGGAGAGATTACAAGATCCAAACTTCTTTCACACTGTTCCTTGTGTATTGCTATCTGTGCCTCTCTGTGACAGCACATTTTGGGAAGAAAGATTAGTAGAGCCAGAAGAAAGCAGTTTAGGTGTTGAATGAAATCTTGGGTCTTGTTGCATCTTGCTACTTGGTTGGCATAATTGTGATTTCAAAGGAAAGTGAAAAACCCCTGGCTCCTACCCCTGCTGATGTTGCATGCTGAGCTGCAATGCGGATCTGATTTTGTTCAGCGGAGGCCTAGAAATAGGTACAAGCACAGCCACATTTGAAGTTGGTCACGGTTTATTGACCGATGTGGCTGCTGCGCTTCACGCTTTTTATGGAAATCAGAAAACAGATTCCTACAGTCTGTACAAACTACCCTGCTAACATCCTGTGATGTTCCCTGCATGGAATAGACCCTTTTCCAAATGCCAGCAATTCTGCTTGTTGAACGAGTTAAGACCAAGTGCTTGTCATCCGTCCTTTAGAAAAAAAATGGACCAGCATGTAGGAAGCTTATGATAATGTTTTCAGCTGTCATATTGTGTTTTTCTGATGTGCTTTCCAGGTTTTAATAACTTCAGACAAAAACCATGGAAAAATCAATTAGATTCTACAACATTACCTTTGTAGAGTTAGAACATTATTATATTTATTCTCAGTATAAAATATAAGCAAGCGCAGTGTTTTTTTGCTTCATTTTGTCAGAGGTGTAACTCTGCATCTCTCTCTCAGGTGGTTCAGCCAGAAGCAAGGTATCAGTCAAGTCTCAGATTGCAATCGAATCCAGAGTCCAACATACAGCAGGGGTGGCGTCAGGGCAGACAACCCAAACGGGAAGCAAGGGAAGGGCTGCGACCACCTCCGTACCGCCCTCGCAGGGACGCTTTTGAAATTTCTGCTGAAGGGCATTCGGGACCCAGCAATAGGGATCACTTGGGCCGCAAGGCTTGTTCTCACAACTTGAGAAGCCCAGCGTTCAGAGCCACGGGTGCCACAGGACTGGCGTACTGCCAGCCTATCACTACTGTGACTGCCTCGGCTTCAGTGACTGTTGCTGTCCACCCCACTGTGCATAGCCACAGCTCTCGAGGGAGCTTTCCGTCCTATGAGGGACACCATGAAGCTGACCATGGGCCATTTGAGGATCCCCATGTGCCTTTTAATGTACGGTGTGAAAGAAGAAATTCTAAAGTAGAAGTTATAGAACTGCAAGATGTTGAATGTGAGGAAAGGATACCTGGCAACAGCCACGGTAAGGTAGGTCCATCACATGTATCTGCAAGCTTTGACTGTGTCAGATAATAGTGTGATCAAAAAAAAGAGGAAAAAACAAATTCTCAGTGCTACCTACAGGTCCCTGATCATCTTAAATCTGCTGACCATGATTATAGTACATTTTGCATTAGACATGAAGTTGGCTAAGAAGGAACTATGCAATACTGAGAAGTTATAGGGGGTTCAGACATGAACTACTTCCAAGAGCCTTGCAAAGTACATTGTACAATCTCAGTTTACCACATTAGGGCAGTGAAGCAGAGTTGTTTTGTAACATCTTTAGAGCTCTGTGATTGCATTTACCATTGATAGGTCTTGTCTTCTGATCCCTGAATCAGGCATGCTGTAACACATTATACAGAATGACGTTGCCTAAAAGAGTGTAAAATTGACAGCTACTTCAGGTGTTGTTCTGTCTTGAATAAAATAGTCTGTGAAAGAATTTTAAGTCTGTAATAGAGACTGAAACCCTGTGGAAGATGAGCAGAGTGAGAAGTGGGAAGTGCTGCCATGCCTACTGCACTGCTGCAGAGTGTCCCTTAGTCTCTGGGGGGCCTTCAGAGATCCACCCAGTGAAGTTGCACATTGGAGATGTCTGTGGGGCCAACCTCTGCCTTGCCAGGGACAGCTGCAGTGGCTATTGCTGATTTGTATAGAGTAAAGCTGACCTAGCTGGGCAGTGACAGAACAGATACTCCTTGTGAAACTTGCTACCTAAATCATTGTCTGTCTTTATGCTGGCAAGAGAAGGTTACAGGAAATAGTCCTGTTTAGAACAGACAGGATGTTTTAGAGGATGTTTGAGGACTATTACCGATTTTTTTTTTCTTTTTGTTTTCCATTACTCTTATAGGGAGTTCTTTGAAGTTGAGAAGCCCACTGAGTTTTCACCTTGAAAGCTTTCTGGGGCTTCTACCTGAAAAACTATTTCTCACTATTTTTACACTATTTTTATCATGTAGAGAAAAAAAGAAAGTGTTAAAACAGTTACTAGTTGTGGATCCTTGTTTTTTCTTTTTGCTTGTCTGAGCTTTTCAATGACAGACACTCGTTTGAGTAAAGAAAGTAATTACGTTTTTGTTGTAGAATTATTTTACAAGTATGCATGTGTGTGTGTACGTGTGCACACACACTTCAAGAGTTTTGATGGAAATTTTTACAATAACTCATAGTAAAATCACGTTTCGATTTGTAAAACATCTCTCCAAACATCTAGGGCTTGTGATCTAGAAATACGACAAGTAATAGTATCCACAGAATAAGGAAATGCTCAGGCTCAGCTTTTTCAAGCTGAAATGCATGGTAACAAGATTTTTAAATGTCTGCAGTATTCGATATAGTGTATTTTTCCTTCCAGTGTTCATTTGTTTTGACTGACAGGTATCTGAAACTGGGAACTCAGAAATTAAAGCATCTGCATTTTCTTAATTGGCATCAGTATTTCTCAAAATTAATGACTGAGATGAAAGCAGAGCCAGCATTTCCTAGCTGCTAACTGTAACTGTAACTGTAAGAATCATGAAATGAGTTAGATTAGCTTGATTACTTGTTTTTTTCTTGGACTTCAGTGAACGTTTGTTTTTCCTTCTCTATTTGTACAGCATAATAACTGAAGCAAACAAGAGGCCAAAGATGGAATATTGTATTTCCAGAACTGCTTGAAGAGAAAAACTGCTTGAAGTTGTAGAAAAGGACATGCTGCATCAGGACAACAGTTCACTGTTACTGTAACCTATTGTATTATTTTGTTATATATTTCTTTTAAGTATTTAAAAGATGTACACATATGTAATGTACTGAAGAACAATGTAAAGTAGTATAATCTGGAGTATTTTGCCTCTGGGCAATAGAATGGGGACAGTATTGTGTGTGCTTTGTACTTTTTTGTACATTGATGTCTGTGCCACAACTACACTTAATCTAGTTCTGAATTTCAGCATAAATTGCTGCTGCTTAAATGTTTTATAATTTACTTGTATAATTCTATGCAAATATTGCTTATGTAATAGGATTTTTTAAAAGGTACATGTCTGTTTAAAATATTTTAAATTTGCGTATCACAACCCTGTGGTAGTATGAAATTACTGTTAACTTTCAAACACGCTATGCGTGATAGTTTTTAAATAAGCAGATATGAAGAAAAGAAAGTTAGTTGGGGGGGCTTAAATAGATTTAGCTATGTGCAGGTTTTGTTTTGCTGTATGTATCCATATGTGCATCTGGAAGTATGCATGCTTTTGTGTATGTTCCTGATGTACTGTAGTTTCTCTTTTACTGTATGTTAACACTTAGTGGGCTTATAAACCCACTGATGCTGATGTGAGTCCGGCTTTCCCTGTTAGTAGGCACTAGAGAAAACTGTGTTGGTGTTTACCAACATACGCACCATAGACTTGCCATCATCAAAGGCCAAACTAAAGTAGAAAAGAAGACAGGGAATTGAGGTTTGGGGTTATGTTTCAGTTCCCAGACCCTAATGACTTGGTTCACATGACTTTGGTCAAGTCACTTAACTTCCCCATGTCTCAGTTTCTCTTTCTGTAAAATGGTTATAATTACACTTACCTACCTCCTGGGAATGTTGTGAGGATGAATTACTGTTCATGTAGGGCTTTGATTTTTTTGCGGAAGATGCCAGGTAAGTGCAAGCACTATAACCATTATTTTTTCACTTCCAGAGGTGCTGGATATTGAGAGGTGCTGGTGGTTATAGAAGTACAATGAGCACCTACCTTATTTTGATACTGTTAACCATTTAAACATTCTAACGAGCGATGTTAGAAGGTGGATAATGATATTTGATGGTGAGCCATAGCTCTGTTGTGTCATTACAGCATTGAAAGCAGTATCTTTGGTCACCTTATTTTCATGGCAGGAAGAGGTTAATAGCAAGTAATAAAAATCAGATGGATAATATGAGTATATTCACTTTTTAAATATAAATGGCTTTCTAGTGGGCCCAGGGCAGTAACAACACATAAGGCCTAGGTTGTTCTTTTCTCTGTTGTTTGTGTTTTCCCATGCTGCATTGGCACTTTTAATTAAAACAGCTAAACTGGGATCTCTTTGCAAAACTAATTTAGCTTTTTGTACTATTATTTTTAAACTAAATGGGGATTGCTGCAGGTGAAGGGTCTGTAAAAACACTACAATTGGTGTTCCAGTTGGAAACAAACCCTAAAAACGGAGAACCTAAATTTAAAATAGTGCAACACAAGTTTTCATTGTGTCTGTCTTCCTTTTTCATCTTTTTTTCTGCCCTTCTCCAAGCTGTTTGTTAGAGCATGTAGATGTTAATTATGTAGAACATCAGAGCCAAACACAACCAATATTCAGTTTCTAAACACAGCAGTGGTGGGGCTTTTCTTTACATATATGTGAATAGCAGTGGCCAATTCTTTGATGGGAAAGTGTTTTTCTCCGGTGGCTTCAGGGAGTCTATCTTTGCCCACAGACCTTGACAGCATAACTAATGGGGATAATTAGAATGCACAAATTTCCATGCCTTTTTTGCTCACTTGAAAACACTTTGATATGAGGCACTTGTTTACAGATCTCCAGTGTGAACACTCGAAGAGCAGGTGGCGAGAGCCTGGTGTCATTCCTGTAATGCATAAGCTACTGTTTCAGTGCACACCAAGGGTTAATGTCGCAACTGCCTACTAGTCCAGTTCACTGTCTAAGGTGAAAACTCTTGATGACAAAAAGATGAGGGGTCCCAATTTAGCACTAGCAGCATAGTAACCTCAGGTTATACAAACTGCAGCAAAACTGTATGATACTAATTGGAAGCTGCCTTCGACCACCAAGCATGTGTGCTCCTGTGTCAGAGGTTGGCAGGGCTCCCACTGGCTCCACTGCTGCCTCCATGCCACAGGCTGCTTTGCTTCATTCTCTTCTTTGGGAGGGAGGAGGGGGCCCAGGGCGAGCTATGGTGTCTCTCACTTGCCTGGCCCAAGTCTCCTGCTTGCTTGTTTGTGGGTGAGCTGTCTGCTGCTTTGTGCACAATGTAGACCCTCTTCTTCAATAGTCACATTGGCAAGAGGAGAACTCAGTGGCTAGCAACATTTATTTTGTTTTGGTTTTGTTTTTTAACTTTTTAATCATGGGTGATATTTATATTTTTGTATCATAAGAATGCTTTTTCTTACAGTATTTGTCATGCCAGTTTATAACAAATAAGATGCAGGGATTTTATTTCTGTTGGAAACACTATTACAGTTATGTTTTTGCTGTTTAATGGATTTTTATTTTTATAGAGTGCTTACTGATGTTAAATAGGAAAGAGTATATAACATTTACCTTAAGGACTTGTCATAGCTTTTAGTGCAAGGAGTTAAAAGGAAAATTATTCAAACTGGGTCTCATTCCCTGCCTGTTTTGGTGGGAGTGGGTTTATGTCATTTCAGTTACAAAGATAAAATTATGCCATATAATTTATTTATATGAAGATTTATTTTTGTAGTGTACATAGTAGTCATCAAGTCTTTTGACAGAAGTATATTTTTAAAGAGTTTATATGTAATGATGATACCATTATGTTTTGGAACACTGCTGAGATACAATTACAGTGCACACTTTTCCTTGTAAACCCCCTGGAGAAAAGAAAGTGTTTAACAGTGTTAAGAGAGAAAGAGAGTATGAATATTCATACAATTCTGAACTGTGTTTTAGCTACCATTTGTGATCTCGTGTGGTTTGCTTTTTAAACTTTGAATGGAAATTGTACAAACTCTCTAAATATGTTAAAACACTGATAGAAATTCTAACATGAATAAATGAAAGTTACTGGTTATGGATTTGGTTGTTAATAGAATGCTTCTTTATGTACTGCTGTTCCTCTATGAAGGTACAACCATGCAATTATTCTGGTTTGGAGCATGAATTTGAGATGTTTCAGTATTTGCAATGTTTGGGAGATTCACCGTTTTTGAACAGGAGCCATTTCTGATACCCACTCCAAATTATAACATGCTGGTCCTTATCTGTTGATTCTATTACCCTTGTTACGTTTTGGGGGTAGGTTTAGGATTATACATTTCGTTGTCACTCTGAATGAAATAGTTTGTGTAGATTTCAAACGCTTGGATAAGGCACTTTATGTACAGTTTATTTCTGCTTAGACATGGGAGAAAATACTTTGTCTTTCTTCCCATCTCTGTGGTTGCTCCCTAAATTGGATTAGAGAAATAGTCTGGTATTTGTACTTTGTGGAAGAAAAGAAAACAAAACCATAGAGTTCTGAAATCTACAGCCCTCTATAAGAAGGGAGACTTGACAAAACTCCTTCTGGGAAGCATGCTACCAATTGCAAGCCAGTGTGCAGTTCCCTATGCCCTACACAAACCTGCTTAGCAAGGAGGAGAGGCTGCTGCGGGCAGCAGAGTGGGTGTTGTACATCTGTCTGAAGTCATTTGCATCATAAACCTCAGTGTGATTTGTTCTGTGTAAAGGTACTTTGAGTGTCCAACAAAGTGCCACAGACTCAGCCAGCTGATCCTATTTTTAAGCCAGCTTTTACTTTATTCTGTAATCCTTAGGTGATCTTTATTTTACATGAATCTTCTAAATTTCTCATGAGCAAAAAGCCCAGACGTGTCTTAAGATAACTTAGAATTCAGTTTCTACTTTTCATGGTCAAATGCAAGGCTAATACAGTTTTTATAATATATTTTCTGGAAGTTTAACCACAAAAGAGAAAAGAGCTAAAGGACTTGAACTGCAAAACTCTTATACATGTTTTTTGCTACTCAGAATACTCTCCATAACCTCATGATTAGCTAGACTAAGTCAGGTTGCAGATTTGCCTTTAGTGGATTGCTGCCCATGAGAATAGTGCCCACTAAGGCCTTGCTTTAGCTTAACTCACTGACTTTGTCTTTTGTGTCCCAGTCATGGAGCAGCTCCATTCACAGAGCTGGAAGCCATCTAAATAAGTCAATACATTTTGTCAGAACAAAGGATTTTTCTGTAAAAGTTCCATTTTGCATCAATAATAGCTGTTTTGTTGACATTACTTGTCATGTTTAGATTTCTTATGATTTTTCTATCTCATTAACCTCACGTAAAAACTTGATCAGATTTTTGTCAGAGATTGGCCATGTTTATTCAGGCCTTAAGTAAACATGTGGCCAAATTTTTGTTGGCATAATGCATGTATTTGACAGCTTCAGGAATGCTGCATGCTGCTAAACTGCAGCAGCACTGACGTATGAACAGGTGTTTCATTTTTGTTAACTTCTATTCCCAGCGAGCATTTGAGACACTGTTTATATCTGAAAACCATGGTTGCCAAATTGTAATTACTTGTAATGTCTGCTTGAAATAATAAGAACAATTACTAGTTTCGAACACCATTTAATCATTCTCGTCCTTTTTGTTGCAGTCATGTTGAACCTTACTGCTAGAACAGGATGCATGCCAGGAAACTGCAGTACCTAGCTTGAGTAGCCTAAAAAAACACATGCGCAGTTTAACTTTCCCCGCTAAATTGCAGCTAATTAAGCACAAAAATGAAGTGGTACTGCTGCTTTGACCAAAACGAAACAAAGTTTAACATACATGCTGAAATATTTGATACTGTGAAAGCCTGTGATATTTTGTCCCTGTGGATACTATGTAAGCAAAAGAAATCTCTGCCTCAGAAATTTGGTTGTCTGCAGTGGCATCCAGGCCACTTACCACCCTCCCATAGCTTTCCTTATGAATGTTTCCACCTTCATTTTAACAGCTATAACTGCACATGTCACTGGTGTTTCTCCTGCCATGACAGTTAAGCCTTCCTGCTGTTGATGTAAGGTTAGGCTGCAATGGAGTATCTTGAGTTAGCGAAGCATAGAACTTGAGTCTTACTGCTAATCGGAGCATCCTCACAGGATCTTTTCCATGCTTAAGTCACATTGCCGGTTAAGAGTTGCTGTATCTTTTGAGTCAGCTGGTTTGAATTAGGGTTTCACCTGCACATGGTGGATATAAACTTTTGCACAAAAAAGGCTTTTCTATCTGGTCTTTCCATCTCTTTAGCTCAGATCTTTTCAGTGGGCCTGACTTTGCAGGTCCCTAGCTGTGTAACAGATATCACAGCCTTGTGAAACCTGCTGGGAAGCAAGGCTGTAAGCCACAGCAGCAGAGAAGAGGAAAGATAGGAAGCTGGAGGTTGGAAACTGCTTCCCAGGCAAGGGAGGGCTCTGCCTTAATTGAAGGGATGGGAACCAGAAGCCAGGCTTCACTCACAGGTACATGAATGAAATGGGTTTCCCTATCTGTTAAGGGGGAAAGATTACTGAAGTATTTGAAATGATTTATAGTAGAAATGAGAGACCCTGGGTGCTGTGGAAGCGGGAGAGCTCCACCATCTGATTTAGGAGACCTAAAATGGAATTGCAAATGTATTTCACTGCCTAGGTAAAACTGGTTTTTTTTTTTTTTGTCCCAGGTTGTGTCCCTGGATTTTTTCATCTGAAGTTTACATTGGGGAATAGATTTGTAGGGCGGAATGTCTGCTTAGCCTTTTGAAAGAGAGGGGAGGGGAAAGGAATTAAACAAGAGTTAATTGGTAATGAAGAGGAACTCAAAGGAATAACATTATTATGCTTCCCACCCCCCCACCCCCA
>VYZS01019210.1:0-39594 GCA_013400695.1 Neodrepanis coruscans | reverse complement strand
AATGAGTTGCTGAGTTTTTCAGAACAAAGTTGTATAACACTTAATTAGCCAGTAAAGAAACAATCTATAGATATACAGTTTGCTTTTGGGGAAATTAGGACGAAATAGCATAGATGGGAAGACAAGGAGTAAATTCAAAATCTTGCCTTCTACAAGTTCACATTTAGGTTAAGTGGAAAAAAAAACCAAAAAGGAAAAAGTTCTCTGTTTTCACCACTAGTGGGAACTACTGTATTCCTGTACAATAAAAAATAAGCACTTGCACGTCATGACTAAGAATAGCTATGGTGTGGTCTAAAGGACACTGCTATCTGTACCAAAGGTTAATGAACTTTAAACATTTTTCCTTTTCATCGCTCCCCAAGAAAAATCACTTTCCTTCCCATAGTAATACCAAGCCAAACCAGCCATAATCACAACTCATCTGTACTTTGGACTATCCCATTACAAAATCCAGGAAGACAGCAAAGAGAGGAGGATTCTGATGCTGAAGCTGGGAATGATGAAAGTGGGTGTTCCCACTCAAGGGGCTGTGTGGCTGAGCCGTGCAGCTGTATGTTATACTGGGGGTACAGATGGCTACAGAGGCTTCTGATTATTTGACTTAAAAAAAAAAAAAAGCATTTGCAATTAGGTATCAGGGGGTTTTGCCATTCTCCCCTCCCAAAACTCATTAAAATGGGCAGAATCCCTCACAAACTGGCACACCACCCAGACCTGGAATTGGAGAGTGAGTCTGTGAACACGTGTTCCTGTTGCCAGGCAAAGTGTCACAGAGCAGGTCCTGAGCTCCCGCAGCACTCCTTGGACTTCCCAGTGGGGCAATTTCTGTGTAAAAAGGCACTTGGACTAACTACACAGTTTTGACTTAGTATCTTACACACTAGTTTCAAGAGCAAGGAAAAAAGAATCAGGTTCCAGGCTTGCAGGAATGTATACTGTTTGTGTCAGTGTTCCACCACCCACTGCACTTGTAAAAGCCATTGCAGAACCCAGTGAAACCAGTGCCCTGCAGCTGCCCAGCTGGTGCACGATGGGCAAACACATGTGCCACTACTGTGCCCAGTAGCAAGCGCGGGACAACAAACCATTCAAGCAACTGCTTGATGGAAAGTGTGCAAACACTCCCACTGAGAACTACTATGTACATTTATGAATCTACATCCTTCCAAAACTTCACTGACAAGCTTAACCTGCCCAGATCCAAAATCTGACTACTTGCAAGATGCACAGCTGCAGCAAAAAAGCATAGAGACAAACTGTTCTGTGTGAACATGGTTGATAAACTTCAGTCCTCACCACTTAGTTATATATCCAGTAATCGCTTTGTGGCTTCACTTAAGCGAGAATGAGGAAATTTATGGCCCCTAATTCCTCTGAATCCTCATTAACAAACAGTCCAAAAAGAATTTAAAAGCAAGACTTTCTGAGGATCTGAACCAGAGCTTTAATCACTCTTTGGCAAGTATGTAAAAATCCCTTTAATCTTTAATAAAGAGCATTCATTGTTTTTTAGGACTATGTGAAAACACTAAACTCATTTATCATTATTAAACTTTCCCATCTGCTCTTACGGTGTAACTCCAAAGAATATAACAAAGAAATTGTACATGTTAAATTGTATTGACTTAAGCCCAGAGCTATTCGAGATGTACAATTTATTTCAGTGAGGGCAGGAAGGGGACTGCAGGCTCCTAGACAGAGTCATTTGTCCAGTGCTGAAAAGACAGTTATCTGCACCAAAATGGCTCTTGGAAAGGCACATTTGCTTTATAAGAAATAAGCTGCCAGGTGAGACCATTCAGCATTATGTTAAAGACTCAGACAATAAAACTAAGTCATGAATTTCAATAGTTAACAGATGGACTAATTAGAGACTGAATTCTTTGTGGTTCTAACAGATAACCAGGTCACAGCAAGGTTACTGAGAGAAAGGCGGGCAGCACTGCAAATTTAGGTAGATATTTGCAGAGTTGGGGAAGAGCTGCACTTCCTAACTGAAAGCATTAGCAGCAGTGGAAGGACGGAAACGTGGCTAATTAAAAATGCTTCTAGTACCTGCATTAAAAAAATTTATTCCATTTCAAAAGACACTGCTAATTTGCAAAATATTCCTTCTACTTCCAATGGGGCATCCAGCTGAATCCAGGGATTACAGAGCTTAAACCAGAAGGGTTGTTGAGATGAGCCACAGCATAAAAACAAAAGACAAAAGGCAATGGTCACTCAGGGTGGAGGCTTTCTCTAAGTACAAGAATGGGACAAACTGCTTTTTCCACCATTTATTTTTTTTTTTGGTAACCAAAGAGTTTAATTATTTAGCAAGACATCACACAGTAAACAAGAAACAAAACCAGAAAACCATGGCTACAGGATTTGAGCAGAGCTGCTACTGACCTGCTCCCAGGCCCTGGCTGCTGGGCTGGGGCTCCAGGGGGAACTGTGCTCACGGCAGGGACAGCTATTCTCTAGGGGTGGGGTGAAGTCTCACGAACTGAGTTTTGTTCTGTATTTTAAGAACATCTGTTACGTACAGGGAATTCTGTACTCTGCTGAAGAAATGCAAATACTAGTTTCAAACTAATGCCCCTGCACTCCCACCTGACTGCCGGTGCATCCTCTCCTATCTAGGAGCTGCACTGTATCTCCTTGATGGGGACTTCATGCTTGGGCAGCACTTCACTCTGAAGCCCAGGACTGAGACTCCTAGGCAAACCACTCTACAAATACCAGAGATTAAGCAATTAAAACACTAATACCATTAAAGCTCCCTCACCTAATTTTATGGTTTTAAGAGTTTCATGTCTTAGAACTACAGAGAAGACCCACATAGGCTCCCGGTGTGTAGTAAACTTGTGCGGCCCCGTAGGAAACCTTGATGCCACCTTTACAAAGAAGGATCATGGCCTCCACAGCTGTTAATCCACTTAGAGACTAAGATGGTGAATCTGTTTGTCCAGTGCATACAAATAAAGTAAATAAAATCCAGGGTCACAGTTTGGCAGAAGGATCGTGTCAGCCCACTCAAGAGTGTGATATCTGTGAGATGCCACTGTCATTTGCTTCACAGAGAAGTCAGGGGTTACTTATGCTTCTTGCCTCTGCTTCTTAGCTTTAACAAAACTCTCCATTTGCTCTTTGGAAATTTTCTGTCTTTTTTCTCTCCTCTATTCTGCTCACAGTTCAGAGATGCTCCTCAAGATAAAACAGCCTTTCAGTTCAGAAATGCTCCAAAGATTTCTGTTTGTTTGCTTGTTTGCTTTAGCACAATGTATGAACATTGATAAAACAAACTGTGCAGTTCAGTGGATCTGTGTTGGTTTTTTTTAACCATCTTTCACCCATTTACTTGATACACAAGCATGTGAAATACTGCCAGACTCAAGTTTCTAAGCTTATCTTGGGGGCTGTCAGTCAGGAAAAGGCTTTGTTTGAAGGCTGTAAGTGATCCGTGGGTATACAGTTTTTTTAAAAAAAAAAGGTTTCTTTTTTCTTTTTTTCATATGGCCCAAGCATGCACAGCTTCATTGAAAGGTAGTCCTCCTTCTTTGCTAGGAGCAGTGACAAAATCACCCCACCTGGCTAGCAATTGTATCAGGATCTTCTTTATTCCTTCAAGCAAAGCAGATGAAACTCATTTCCCTATAGCTGTTCTTATACTGTATGCTGTTCAAAACAAAACCCCACCAAAACATAAAGAATGCTTCTAAAAATGCACCCACAATTCATGTAAGATGGAAACTGACTCCCCTTCCTTTCTTAAGAAAATTAATCAAATTAGTTAAAGCTTATATGCAAAGACTCTACCAATATTTTCAGAGCTAGTTTTATCCATCAAAACATGTCGTTGAAGAGCAACAGCAATCCAGAGTGAATTATTGCAATAGTGATTTTTCTCTTAGATGAAAATGCATTCTTTAGCAGGCACGTGGAAATTAAGCTTTGATGCTGTTACCAGCATCATGTCGTTAGAAGGAACATGGGAAACAGCTTTAGGAGCAGCCAAGAGTCTGGGTGACAACCCAGATGAGAGAGGTAGTGTATCACAGACACACAACCTCCCAGGGACTGTGGTGCTTGTAAAGAGGCATGATGAAGATTTCAGCAACAGCAGGCTCCCCTGTAAATAGATCTTCTGGCCCATGGGTGAAGGTAGCCTGGAGAACAGCTTTGATCCATCATCCTGAGTGCAAGGCAAACCTTCCAGGAAGACTGGAGACCCACAGAGGCTTTGCCAGACCCCTGACTGGCAGTGGGACCTGGGTCCCTGCAGTGTTAACACACTTTTCTTCCTCCTGAGAGCCACACTCTAGAGCTGGACTCATCCATCTCCACCATTCTTTAACATAAACTGTATCTGTTACTGTTTTTCTGTGTATACACCCGAAGATGCAGAGATGGGTGTTTTGTACCTGTCTGTATAATATATAGTCAAGATACATAATTGAATTCTCTGCAAAGAACAAAATATTTATATTTGGCTTGTACAGCTGTCATGATTCTCCAACCCTTGACACCATGCTCATTCCTGTGGAGGGCAGCTTGCCTATAAATTCAATGAGATAATCTAAAACTGTATTTATCTCACCCAATTTCAGCTGGTAGTCCTTCTGCCTGTCTCTACAAGGTTGTGTTAGCTGTGATGACAAACTACAACATCCCATATCTATAAAGTGGTTTGACTCAAGTAATCCTTGTGTTATGTCAAGGCATGCTCTCAGAGGTGTCAATGAGATTCCAAAGGAGCCAAGTTAGCTCAACACCTGGCAGAAGCTGCTACAGGGAAATGCAATGACTGGCTGATGAATTTATGTATTTAGGGGAGCAGAAGAGATCTGTTTAACAAAAAATAAAAATTGAAGATTTTACACTAACAAAGTGAAAGTCAGAAAATCTTGAGCAAATGGGATAAATCAATTCTCTACCTGCCCATTTCTGAAAAGCTCTGTGAACTGCACTGAGGTGGTCTGGATCACTGAGCTTTTGTGAATTTCCTGATTTCTCCAACTTAACATTTCCATAAATTTCTTTGTCAGAGGCAGATGCCCAAGTCTTGTTCACTTTCAATAGCAGTTGGCTGCCTAAATGCTTCTGAGAAGCCCTTTGCATGAAAACCTGCCCACATGCAAAATCCGACAGATTTATTCCTGATTTCTCACGTAAGTGCATAAATAAAGCATGCTCTGGCACTAAGTATGACAACACTTTTTCAGTGTTAAACCTCTCAAAACCTTACTCTTTCCTAACAGATGAAACTAGTTGAACACGTAAAAAAGGTTGTATCAGATTGCTTACCCAATGAGGTGTCAAAAATCACCACCATGACTTACAAGACAAAATGCAGTGATCAATAATATGCTAAAATAATGGATACAAAGTAGGCTGCAACTAGGTAGTCTTCATGATCAAATTTTTAAAACCAAGATATTGACATGTTAAAAAAGAAAAATGTATTATGGTGACCTTGAGTATGGGGAACAAGGAGCAATTCCATTATGTTTTTAAATGGAAATTATTATTAAAACACCTGAAGCTGAACTGTTGTAACCAAGTCAACTCAATCTCCCCTTAAAAAATCCCTTTTCTCCCCTTCCATTCAGACTGTATTTACAAACTGTAGATGTCTCATTTTTTTCTTGTGTCATTTCATTATTACAGAGTTGAGATCACTAGCCATCTGCAGCTTCATTTCATCAAGCTCTGATTTGTCCTTGGAGCAAGGTCATCCGGGACAAGAACATAAAATGCTGCTTTCCCCAACTGACAGTTCTTTATGCTTTCCTGTAAATACTCCCCACTAATTTTAAATAATTTTACCACTTCATACTCCCCCTCATACAAACTGAAAAGGCTGATATACACACATGCTAATAAGGATCTTGTCACTTAACCACTGCATGTCATATTAGAAGCAATTAATGGTGTTTATTTGCTGATAACACAGGCATTTCGAACTCCAGCTCAAGAATCCATGGTAGCTTCATGCGACTTGCAGGATATTAGCTATGGGTCAGAAGTTGGGATCCCCCCATTCAGCATTAGCATATGCTTGGAGCGACTCTGTTTTCCATCAAGCAGAAAAAAAATGCAGTCAATGCACAAAAATTACCAGCTGCTATATACCTTATGGTGGGTGAGTGATAATAAAACATCACTGGGTGTATGTGGGTTCATTCATCGAAATCAATAGACCGGTAAAGAAAGATTTTCAGGTGCATCGCACAACATTCCAAGCTAAAAACAAAGAAAACAGAACATGGAATTTCTACTCAGGTCAGATTTGACTTGCTGTAAATTCTGCAGCATCTTCTCTGAAGCAGAAGCTGCTGTTCTGGATTACAGCAAAACCCAAACTACACCAAAAGAAAAAAAAAAAAAAGCAGGGTAAATTAAATTGAGATTCTTCAATAGCACACACATAAAGAAACTGGGAATAATCAGCACTAGCTCTGAGGCTAAGTCTCATCCCTGATCTGTAGCTGCAGATGCTGGCAACAGCAGACTAAAGGTCCTGGCTCTAATCTCCAACACAAGGTGCCTATCTTTTGGCACCTGGAAAATTCATTACTGGGCGGATGTGGTGGATTCTGAGATACACTCTGCTGTATGCAGCCATCTGGCTCACAAATAACCATGTGAGTTTTTACCTGGGTGCCTTTAATAGCCTCAACAGTCCTAGTCATGAAGACATGCACATCATGGAGGTCTGTTTGCAAACACCACTGACTCTGTGCTTTGCAAACAGGCATTCAAGACTATGAGGAGTTCAGCTGCACAAGAAATGTCCCTTCGGACACACAGTGGAGGGTCAGCTCATGAGACGGTGAGCATGCAGTTTGTCAGAGGAGACATGGAAAATGGGATCATTACAGGTAAACTCCCAAGTCTCTAAAGGAGATGATCTTGAAGGGTAAGTTTGTTTCGTGACTGAGTCACACAGCAAAGTTGTCCCTATGGGACTGGGCTCACATGACCAGGCCCAGTTCCATCATACATGATTCTTCATGTGACTATGGGCAAACCACTTCATTGCTCCCCCTGCCTTAGTTTCCCTCTAGAAGAAATTAAAGTAGCTCCCTAACTAAAAGGGGGATGAGGGTAATTTCCTGGGTCAGCATGGGGGTTCCAACTTCAGGCTCGTGAAATGGTGCCCTTCCCATGTCCTTGGGTTATGACCTGCACCCACAGACTTGCAGCAGAGCTGTGCTTCTTCCTGCTCACCAATGAGAGGTGTGAGGGCTTTTCCTACTTCACTCCACATACAAGCCATTGTCATGTTCTCCTCTCTGCATCTTTCCTCTGGGTCTGGCCACAGCTGGTTGCATCTCAGAACAGCTCTAAACTACACCTAGTTGTAATGGTCCCCCAGGGCCTCTAACCTGGCTGCACAGTCCAGTGGAGCGCAGCATGTCCCAGCCACATGCCCCACGATCCCGTGACTCAACCCTTACGTGCCTCAAAAGATGCTGCTCCAACATTACAAACATTGCTGCACCTGGAGAATCCCTCGGTGCCCAGCTGGGAGCTGTGAAGGGACTGGTAGCTGGTGCTACGACATGTTAGCTCTATGTTTTGTCTGGCTGAGGTAGTTATGGGTGAGAATCCTAGGATTTTCCTGCAAGTCCTGCTTGGTATTTTATTGTGACAACTTTTTATAGCAGTAAGAACTATCCAGTTTCATTCCACACCCTCTCCCGCATACCCAGCTTTGCCCCCTTCCATTCCCATTATATGTCCTTCTCTATCATTTACATGGCAGGAGATATTTTTCATTTGAAATTTATCCACGATGAAGAAAACCTTCCAAGTGCCTCCAAATACCATCCTCTCATGTCAGCCACTGTTTCCCTGAAATTCTGGGGGATTTTGGTGTCTCTGTCACTTAAGATAATGGGAGTCTAAGAAACATGTGCCTTTGAACATTTGGCCAGCCACACTTCTGCTATAAGGAAAGAGCATACAAAAGCAGCTTGGAGGATGGAGCTCGGCCACGTTCCCTGTAAGGCAGAGATGTTGAAGAAACACTTGCAAGTGTTTCTTCAGCAGAGACACTGCATGTCAACAGTTAACTTCCCTTTGTTCCCATCCAAATGATTAAGGTTAGAAGCTTGCCTGGTGACATCACCAGAGTTTAAACATGTTGGATATGGTCCAGGGAGCCAAAGTTATTGCTGACCCCATGGTTACTGATCCGCTCTGCAAGTAGCTGATGTCTGCTCTCACTTTATGAATTATTTAATGGGTTAAAGATTGGTCAGATCTTCTTTATGCAATGTACAGCTATACAGTGGGCAGAAGGACATAAACATGCATTAACAAGGTTAAAGTCATACACTGTAACTACACTGTTTTCAGCTTGCAGCTTTATTGACTTAATCATGCCAGCACCACAGCCAACAAATCATTAAATCCATTCCATTCTTCTGCTGGTTACCAACCACAAAAACAGAGGCAGGCAAACACGGAGCAAATCTCGGAGGGGGTGGGGAGCAGCAGCGGGGTGCGGGGCTGAGGAGAACAGTGGGATCACTATGGAGCGACGCTGGCCTGTCACTGCCAGCACAAAGACGCCAAATCTGTCTTTACGGACTAAGTGGTTTCATGGTTTAAAGTGACACACTCATTTGTTCCTGTTTTGCAATGATTATAGAAAAGAAGAAGGGGGGGAGGGGGGGAGAGGAGAAGGAAGGGAATAAAAAGCAAACTGAGCTTCTTCATACCGTAATGGGGGAGGGTGTGTTTGAGAGTGTGTGTGTGTGTGTGTGTGTGTGTGTGTGTGTGTGTGCGTGTGTATCCTCACAGAGCCACAGAACCCGGCTGCAAACACACACCAGGGCCAAGGCAGAGGAGATCCTGGCACTCGCAGCACCCCAGGGGTCTCAGGCTCTGCACCGCACTCACTGCTAAGCTGCAGCCAAACGCAGGCGTGATTAAGAGTTCAGCATAAAAGGAAAGAGACATGGAGCATTAAATCAGTCCTTCCATTGCCCTCCAGGAGCAACTCTGACCACACAAGCCATGGGAGAAGTCTCTGCTTTCAGACTGAAGAAACAACTTCACTTTCAGACAAAGGCTTTAATTTTTGGCCTGGCACTTAGCTGTAACTTTTCAGATCCATGCCCAGGCCCCCCAGAAACTCCCTGATTGTCAGCAGTGTGGAGAAAGCAGGTGCACACTGCAGTCAGCAGACTGCCAAATACTGTTTCTAGGTGGTTAGTTGAAGACATTCAGATTTGGAAATGAAGCTGTCAGCTTATCAGGTTTGAACCCATGAGATCTTTATTTGCCACTGCTGTCACCCCCATTCATGTCTTGATGGAAAACTCTTCTCTATCACCATCATGGTTTGTCCTGTGCTAGAGGAGCATCCTGTCAGGACATAGCTCCTCTGTATTGCAAGCAGACTACAGAAGAATTCAGCATGAACTCTTGGAAGCCTTCAGACGTCAGGATGTTTTGCTTCTTTTACTGATGCTTATTTGCAAGCTTTCCTCTGCTGAGAGAACATGAAATGAGCTCCACTGTTCTGAGGAGGATTCAGCTACACCAGGAGAGATTCCTGGCCCATTTCTATTTGTTGTGAAAAGAAGAAATGGCCAACAAGCTCCCTTTGCTTCACCTTCTGGGTACAAGCTGCTTAGAGGTCTATAGGAGAATAACACAGACTTTGGCATCCTATCAGTGCAAGGGTGTGGCAGATACATTTACACCTTGTCCTGAGATACACCACTCCAGGCCTTTTTGAACACCATCATTATTTGGTTTTATAGTTGTTTTCTTTAGACCAAAACAAGCCTTCTTATAGTCTGAGTTCCAACCCTGCCTTCTTTTGTTTACTAGTCTCCAGATCCCTATCACCCAGAGACATCTCCTGGCTCCATATATTGCAAAGAAACATATCATTACTTGGTGAAGGAGTCGGCCAGAATTCCTCTTGGAAACGGCTGCCAAGGAAGAGCCTGTGACCCAACCACTCGCCCACGGTATGGAGGCAGTGGAACACACTACGAAAGGTGCTTCTTTCCAGCCACCACACTGGAAAAAAGACAAATAAAAATGATTTCTGAAGAGTCAGAAAATCAAAAGTCAGCTATTTAAGGTACCTGTGTGACTTTTGACTTCTCAGACTTTTGTATATTGGATCACCACAGTTGCTGCTGCTTCCTTAGACAGGGAATAAAGGCACGTCCAGCAGACAAAGGGCCAAGCCCAGATGTGTTGTCCAGTCTTCCCTCACCACAGCCCCATCCATCATATCTCAGAGGTGCACATTAGGGTGAGCTGAAATTACTCTATAAACATCTTTTCCTCCACTGGCCACAAGAGGAGCCTAAATGATGGGAGCAGAAAGATGAATCCCAACCAGTCCCAGAGGAAGGCTGACAACAGAGAGCACTAAATCCACATCTCACAAGGCCCAAACCAGCTCTTAACCAAGCAACTATCTTGCCTTTTGCCTGGGGTTCAGCAGCCCCAGCTCCACTGTACCCTGCCAATGCTGCCTCCCTCCACTGAATCCCAGCTCTGCAGCTCCTGTCAGCCTTCACCCACCTTCCAGTTGTGAGTGCTCACTGGTCCAAGCTGGCAATTCAAGGGCTGGTGTGACGGACTTGTCAGCCTGGAGAGCACCTTATCATTGCTCTGTGCTTATCTGGAGAACATGGGAATGCAGAGGAGGCTCCTCAGCCGCAGTCATTAGCTGACAAGCTGCTTCAAAGGGAAGTGACAGTTGTGATGTTTTAGGACCGACACACCCAGCCAGGAGTAACACACCAGCTGGGCTATTTATAATCCATGATTCTAGAGTCTTAAAATAGCACTGCTTTTATTTTTATATTTTTAGGCATGCTTGTGTATTTAAGCAACTTCATTTGCAGGCTCCACATCAAACACATCACAGGCAGTCTCAGAAATGACAGTCAGCACTCCATGCCTCCCCATGGAAAGCAGAGGTGAATTTCCCTCTCCCTATGGCCCCTATCTCTTTGGCCAATGGGATTAGAATCCCCAGCCTATTTCCATGCATTTTTACATATAGACTGGCTTTTCCAAAAGCACAAAGCAGGGGCCATGCAGCACCTGCCTGCAAATGGCCAACTAAAGCAGAAGAGCAAAGGTGTTCCAGTCTGCAGTACATGACCACGGGTGTGCTGCTCTCATCAACAGGCACCATAAAGCCTCTGAAAGAGTTAATGGGTCCTACAAGAAAGCCATACTGATTGTTTGTGTTTTTCTTAAGAAAGAAAGGTCAATATACAGAACTAGTCAAACAAACCAGGGCTACAGGTCCAAAAGGAGCGCTCCCTCTGGCCACAGCACAGGCGTAGCTATTTGTTCTCTGCTCCCTGGTGCCACAATGTACCTTGGTTCTCATTTCTAAATGACTGGAGCATCCATGTTCTCTTTGTTAAAACAATTATAAAATATTCAGGGCAGGACAAAAAATTCCTTGCACAGCCCAGGCTCCGTCAGACACCATAGGTGTCAAATGATAAATCGTTAGGTGTTTTATTTTAATTGCAGAGTTATTTATACCCTGGAACTTGTTATTAACGTAGGAAAAAACAGAACCTATTGTTACCCATAATTAAATGGACTATTATGGGACTGAAAAAGCATGGATGGCCCCAGCCAGATCACCCCTCCTCTGGCAGTGGTGACTGTCATGGGGAGGAACATTAAATAGAGGCCCCATCTTAAGGTACTTCAGCCAAGAGGTTCAGAGAGGCAGTCCCAACATGTGAGCCCAAATTTACACTCTCAGTCTCACCCTCGAACCCTTCTCCTGCCTCTGGCCACTGGCCTGCTCTAAAGCAGGGGAGCTTTGAGGACAGGGTACTGCAGGGGTGCAATCCCACCCTTCCCTATCAGGAAAACCTTTCTGACCAAGGAGCACACGGATAAGACACATCCTGGATTCGGCCTGGAGTTACATAACCATCCTGTTAAAATTCAGGATTAACAGGTTATATTTTCATTTGCGAGATCGTTATCTGCCCCAAGAAAGGTTTCCGATTTCACCAGCACTAATCAGGAGCCACAATGGATTTCCGGTCTCAGCAATGAGGCTCGAGAGCCTTTGTACCTTGTGGAGCCGGTTTTAATTCAAATCTAACTGGCAGACCTATTGTAGCTGCATGTTGAACAGATTAGGAAACAAAACGAAAAAGTCACTTCCATGCTACTGTAACTTACTTCTAAATCCACTTCTTACAGACATAAATCCCTCTGACCACCAAAGCATGTGGTAGCTACACTCCCTTCCCAGGAATGAGACCCTCAATCTCTCCAGTGGCCCCGAGCAATGAACCCCACTACAGTTCTGAGCCTTAAAAGAAATATGCCAAAAACCTGCACGGGTGCCCATCTCAAGTTTTGATTTATGCTATTAAAGATATCATAAAAAATAAGCAGCCAACAGGTCCAGAATAAGGAGATTAGTGTGCCATGACAGCCTGTGCTCCTGAACAACACGGGGCTGTGTGCCCTGCGCCGCACTGTCGGTTCAGCGGCATTTCACATTGGAATGCTTTCACCCGGACACGACATGCCGGCGGAGGAGGTGCATTGGCCTGGGACACTCGACTACGAAACTACAGATGCCATAATTATAACTGGGAGGCCAAACAGACTCCCGAGAGGGACTAGCTTTGTGGTCAGAGAGGCCTCACTGACAACTGGCTTTCCCAGATGAGTAAAGTAGACCTGGGTTACAGCTTTCGTGTTCTCCCCCTGCCTCCATTCCCAAGGACTGCGTGAGTCAGTGGAACTGGAGGGAAAATATACACAAAATTCTACAAGTGCAGGAATTAAAGAGACATCTCCAAAGCTTGCCTCTGGCACTTGATACCAGCTGCAAAACTGGGTTAGCTTGACATTGCTGCTGGAGGTGAACAGAGCCTGGCTGAGCTGAGCAGCAGGCAAGCAGAGCCCCTCTCTGCAGAGCAGGTGAGCACAACGCTGCCCACAGTCTCATTGCTCCAGCACAGAAACACGTTTTTAAATTTTTAAATCCGGGAATGAGAGCAATTAAGAAAACAAACTTTGTTTCCTGAACAAACATGCGGTTCAGATAGTTTGGGATTATGAGACACATGCAAATCTGCAAGTCTGGCCTGAGCCAGTTTTTGAGAGCTGGAGAACTCTGCAAATTCTCCAAGGTTCAAAAAGAGCTTTTGCCTTGAATTGCCACGGCACGAACATTTTGGTGTCGAGGCTCTTTTACCGTGACAGCACCAGCGAACCAGCCCCAGCTGACAGTCACACTGCCCTGCAAGAGGCTGGGAGAGCTCCGTAATCGGTACGGCAGCTCCGGAGAGGAAATCTCAAATGTCTTGTAAATCCTGCTGCAGGGAGTGCCACATCACAGGGGGGGGCTCGTTCGACTGCTCTCCTGGTTTGCCCGCTCGGGATGCCAGGAGCTGCCGGCGATGACACCCTGCTGCCTCTCCCGACAGGATGCCACCCGAGCCACCTGCCTGGCGCTGCCCTGCCCCCTGTCCCAGCAGCGCTCAGGAACCAGTGCACAAACTAACTCAGGAAAAAAAGCGACAAATTACCAAGTTACACCAATTTTTTTCCCTAATACTTTCTGTTTCCATTTGCTGCTGGGCTTGAGGTAAGGGTGTAAAGGCTGATAAAAATGAGTTCACCAACCTCTGATACTTTGACCCCGAGTTGGGGAGGTTTCCATGGGGCTGGAGCAGGGGCTGCTGCTGGAGTCAGCTGAGAGGAGGGAGTGGAGGCAGGGGAGGGAGAAGGGGAAAAAATGAACAGCTGCAAAGCAATTAAGCCTGCCTCCCTGCCGTACTGTCCAAAGCAGGAGGCAATCTAATTCAGCCTGGTGCCTCTCTTCCTTCAGCCGTCTGGTGCCTGCCTGGGATTCAGGAAAGGGGCTGTCTGACTGCCCACTTTGTCTGCCGAGCCAAAGGGGCCCTTCCCAGCCACAATTTCCAAAGGAAAGAGATCTTGGCTGGCGGTGTCTCTTCTTTTCTGAGAAAAACATGCACTGAATGTAGTGGCAGCAGCTTTATAACCCTCTCCTGCCCTTCCTCAGCAAACAACCAAAGTGGAGCTGGAGCAAGAAAATGACCCGGCTGGCTCCTCGGCTCAGCACTTGTCTCCCAGCACAATGAATCAATTAGCATCCCATCATTATTGTGGTAACTGTATCTTTCACAAGCAAGATTTTTTATAGAGATAGAATAGGATGTTTTCTGCTCATTTCCTTCCTGTCATTCCAATCACGAACTACTGTTAAAAATACAATGCATTTAAAGTCTGTAACATTTGCAAGCATGAGTTCCAGTTTCCAAGCTGAATGTCTGGTCTTTGTCTTCTGCCAGTAAAGGTGTGGAGGAACAGCTCCACAAAAGAGGGAAGCCTGTGGTGCAACTGGGTTAGAAACCCACATATACAGGTCATCTCATTTTCATGTTCCTAATGTCAAGGATTACTTTAATTCCTTACTCTGGCCAACTGCTTTACCTTATAATCCACACTCCTTTCAGTGTGTCTAAGGTGGTACTTGTTCTGCTATTTCTTCAGAAACTGGCAAAAATGTTTTATTTGGAAAATGTTAGTGCGGCAAGGCAGTAAAAGCCTTTTAGTACCCAGTCAGAGCAGCAAATAGGCTCTATTAGGAGAACAGAGTACAATTCAACTCTACTTTCAGTTAATTTTGACAGTAATATAGGCAGCAGGTACGTACCCTCCCCCTGACTTAATCAAGACAGAAATATGCAAAATGTATACTTTAAATGCAGCTAGACAGCATTTCATCTTATGAAATGCCTCAACACTGCTATCATAAGGAGAAAAAAATAAGAACTCACAGAGAGCAGGATTTTAGTCCACCATTCTGATAAATGCTTTATAAAGAATGAAATTTGAGGAAGCTTCTGTAAGCTAAAGTACAATAATTTTATATATTGTGTCAATATAGAATGGAGAACACGCAGGACAGGAGTTTCTTACTAATCTTATGCCACATAAGGTACCTCATGAAGGCCACAGTTTGTTTTAAAAATAAAATTTATAGACATATAGATATATGTCACCTATGTCGGAAAAAGCTCAGACTGGGCACAAAATGTATTTGTCCATGTCGCCCTTCAATATCAATATTTTTTCTTAATAAAATAGTTCTTATTAAACAGTAATTTTTAATTTCCTTTTAAATAAAGTAAAATAGAACATAAATAAATGTTGGTGATTTTGGTCAAAGTCCTAAACTATAGGAAAACACCAATATGTCCAGTAAAACTTTTTTCAGTTAAAGATTTACTCACATTTCAGGACCATCACACAGCCTGTGGTGATGTTATCAGCATTTCTCTGTTCTTGCTGACCTTAAGCACTCTTTAAACCATTAAATACATAATATTCTCTGATAATAGAATGCCATTCACATTTCAGTAACAATAATTCACTTTAATGAGATAAGAACTTACACATCAAATGACCCTACCTCTATTTGAGAGATATTAACACACTTTAGGGAACTGTACAATCACAAATTACATCACGCATATGACAGTATTCCTGGAGAACTTGTAACTCCCAGTTACATTAGTAGGAATTTGAGATGTGTAAGAATTGCAAAATCAGATGTTAATTTGCAGCAAACAACACAGGTATGGGCAGTCTGCATTTTTGCCTTCAGCAAACAAGAACCAACAAGATGATTAATGAGAGAAAACAGCACCAGTTTCTAACTGCATGTATAAATATGAATTAAAACCAACTATATTCCTGAAGTGAGTCATTGCCATGCAAAGCAAACTTTTACAAGAAACTTCACCTTGTTTACAAATTTCCCATTTACATTTTGTTTTAATTCTTGCCTTCCCACTCATACCACGTGTCCCAGCTTCAGTAAAGAGCTGCAAGAGACGGAAACCTGATGCTTAAAAACACAGAATCATCAAGATTTACTCTGACACCTTCAGTGAACAGGTTCTTCGCTTTTTCTGCACTCAAATAACGAATGCAGTCTAAACACCGATCTCCTTATCAAACTAAGCCAAGATTACTCAGTGTTCTCCTGGCACAGGGGATGGAGGGTGCTCTGGCACAGGCTGGATCCGGGCTGGGGGAGTGAGTGGCCGCACTGCCTTGGGCGCTCCCCTGTGCAGCACTATCGCTGAGCCAGGGACGAAGAATACAGCAGGAATAGCTTAATTCCAGCTCTAAATGAGCTCAGCGGGGAATCTAAACAGTCAAGTCAATTGCTAGAATCTGCACTTTTCAACCTCGTTCTGCTCCTTTGATCAGACTGAATTTTGAGCTACGGCGATTAATGGACTAATAGAGGAAGTCACAGGGAATCTCTTGGGAGAGGAGGGAAAGGAGAAAAAAGTATCTCATCCTCATCATGCAGCTATTCTGCCTAACGCCACAGTTCCATGTAGAAAACTAAAATGCCACTGCGGAAAGTGTGCTGACTGAGCTGGAAACGGTGGAGGGGGGGAAAAGGGGTTGTACAAAACAAAAATAATGCTCATACGATTCCTCATTCATTGCTCAAACACGCCCTTTGGAGCAGCCGGGAAAGAAAACAGACTACCCACGTACAAGTGCCATGTAAACTACCCTTCAATCCAGTACAGTAGCAGTTTATATTCAATAATGCCAAAGAGTAAAGGAAATATTAAACACATTTATTATGCAAAGAGAAGCTTCCAAAAGCCCTGAGTATTTAAGCACTCAGAGAAATGGATTTGTTTATGACAAGGATACATACTACTGATATTCCAGGACAGTATGTGCTTATCTTTCTGGAAAGGGAAGAAACACATTAACATTAGCAACCTCTAATCACAAAAGAGAAGGGAAAGAGTCTTTGTTAAGTTTTTTTACCCCATTTGCTTTTGTTATTGCTTTGCCTGAGAGGAGAGGGCAGCTTTTTTTTCCTGCAAGGGGCAAATTTTGCTTCTACAATTGGTGACCATAAAAAACAAACCCCAGAGGACTGGAGTGATTAAAACATTAAATTATTCGAAGTTTGGCATGTTTGAAAAATACTGTTACTAACCCCTGGGGGGAGGGGGAGGGAACCCAGTAACAACAACAATCACCAGAAAAACCCCAAAATAATTCAAATTTAAAGTTAAGCTCAGGTAGGAATAAGCACAAAGCTTCAAAAGGCCTCTCTTTTTTTTTTTTTTTTTTAATTGCAGCACTAATATGCCACTGCCAATGATTGCTGTGCCCCTTGCTAAGTCCTCCTCCACCTTTGGTCTTCCTTGAGCATACAAAGCCTAGATATATACATGATTCACTCTGCTCTCAGAAATAATCCTGCAGTTGTCCTGGAATGACCTCCCACTGCGTAAATTTAGGCGTGTGTGTTTGAATCTTTACAAGATCAAGCTGGTAATGTAATGTCTTAGACTGAGATATCATACTATTTTGTCTACATTACAGGGCTTACCCTCCTTGTGGGGCTCTCATCAATTCTGTAATGGGGAAGAATAACTTGGCACAGCTTGTCTGTAGCATGCATTTATAACTGCATCTATCGGACACTGATCCAAGGAATTGCATTTTCATTACTGCAGTGGCAAACGTTAAATAATTTTCCTGGTTATACAAAGAATATTATTTATACTGAAGTAATGCATTTCCTACTTTCCCCTTTTAACATTATGCAAAGAGTTAAACTACAATATAGGATTACTTCTTGTTAACAGTAGTGTTTTTCAGAATTACGTACCGATAATATTTGCCTTTATATATGCTACAAAAAATTTAACGTTAAAACATGTAATAGAGTGATTAGCCTACAAAGCCCTACAAAATGCTGCTGCATTCTGATTGTGGATTTCAATCAATTATTAGTGCTGGCTGCTTGAAATAGTCCAAAGTGCTTGAGACAGAAATACTACACAGCCAACAGGGCAGACTGATATGCTTCCTAAATGTACAGTTTTTGAAGACAGCTCATATAGTGTTTGGCTCTCAAACCTTAATGTTAACAGCTTTGATGGGACTGCTTCTAATTTGTATTTAAGACCCATTACCTCTTCCTCTAAGCAATCTTCGTGAAACATCATTTGTTCTAGGGGGATATTTGCCATCCAGCACAGCTCTGTAATGGCCGTTAATTCACACCATTTTGCTTGCTCCTGTATTAATCAGCAAACTGTGAATCATCCCAGTGTTTCCAGACTCACAGATGTATGAGAGAACCACCGAGGCCAGTTCAGTTTCTCGGCCCATTCAGTCACACAGACAATATCAGTTCCTGTTTACAGCCATGGCTTTGTTTTCCCCCACCCACACACTGAAATTTCTCCAAAATGCCCAAAGAAAAAAAGAGACTGAGTTCATTTTACCAGGAAAGTTATTTCTAGGTATTGCATCTGAAATAAAACATGTTTGTACTTTGAGCTGGTGTGCAGCGCTCACTGCAGCCAGGCACAAGTGGCAGAGGAGCGGAGCAGAAAGGCAAAGTGGGCTGCTCCCGTCACCCCGCCCTGCTGAACCACCCGGCCGGCGCCAGGCACGGGATTTAACAGCATCTGAGGGACTCTCCTACGCATTTGTTTGTCCCTTATTCTGTTTGTTAAATTAGACTTTGGTTCTGTACATATTTCTGCCCTGTGGAGCACAGATGCAATCATAGGCTATGATAATACTTGACAGAAAGCACCCCAAAAATCAAGGGTACACATCACGCTCTTACAGTACCACTGCAGAAAGTATTATTTATTAATTTAGGTATCAAATTTGACGGGGGGCATGATTTTAGGGAAGTGAGAATATTTTCCGAAAGCCAGGATGCTTTTAGATCAACACAAGCTCCCCAAATTGTCATTTACTAAGAAAGAGACAGAAAATACAGACAATGAACAAACCTACTCTCCACAAATGTGGGAGAAATGGAATGAAGATGTTCTGATATTAATGAGGATTTACAGCACAGTTGAAATGAGTTGCATGTACAATAGGGTCATGGAAACCATTTCCTCATTGCTATTCCTCAGCATACTGGGTCATGAACATGCCTTTGCAGTGTAAGAATTATGGGTGCACTGACTTGTGAGAATGAAAGTTGTGTGCCTTACCCATCACTAACCACTCTACAAGTTGTTATTTTTAAGAATGATACACAGAAGGAAGTTACCGCATTCATCCTGAAGCCAAGCAGTGAGAAGTTTGCCGAGGCTTTCCTTAGATTCTCAGGATGTTTTTTAACTTCATTGCATCTAAGGGTGCAGTTTGGGGCCTGATTCAGCCAATTGTTTAGCCCAGAACACTTGCGAATACTGCTACCAAACTGCTTGGAAAACCTGAGACAAACTGCCCACCGGGGCTGGCAGGATCAGAGGGGTTTGGGTACAACTGTATGTCAGAATATGGTTTCACATCAAGCGAATCACTTTTCAGCAAGACACTACCACTTTCTCTACTGCTTTAGGAGATGAGGATATCTCTCACCCCACACTGCAGAGCAGAAGGAAGCAACTGTCTGTTGCTTAAAGCTCAAGGCCAAAAAAGTCAGGAGTTTTCAGAGGTTGTGCAGATCCTCTGTGCAATGGTACTTTTTCCTCCGCTCACCCACAGCTCCATGCCAGGACACAGCACTGACACACAGCCCCTGTCCTGGGCACCAGGAAACTCACTGCAAGCAGCCTGTCAGGCTGAAGTGCAGTACCTTGCCCTAAATTTCTCTGGGATAAGTCACATTTCCATCTACATGTTCACAGTACACGAGCACACTACTTCTTTCTCCACCAAAACCCTGGACAACACTCATCAGCCCACACATACATCACTTCATCGTCCTGCAGGTAACAAAGACTTTCTTGATCGCCTCCAGCACCTCTCATGGGTGTTTATACTACCTCCTGGGTCTCCTTTTTCTTACCAATTGGACTTTAATTTGTCCAGTATGAGATTCCCATATATTTGTCTGTGTTATAAATGTTAAATTGCTGGAAGAATATCTTCCATTTTATTAAACAGGTCATAACAAAGGGAAAGACCCTTCTGGATCAAGGAAAGTACTGCAGCTTTGATGTAGTATCCACATTAATTTCAGATCCAAAAAGGAGAGCGATGGTTAGGGTGGGGGAGGATGATCCCCACATGATGTTCTGAAGGGTTTGGCCTATTTAAAAGCTTCTCCTCTGCAGATTGCTTCCCCTAATGATGTGCTGTGTGGTATCCAAGAGTGCTTTCAGCACAACATACAGCTAAACTGGAAGGAATTATGAATGCATTAGGCAGAGCTGTTGGAAACATCAGTGCCTGTAAACATCTTAAAATACAAGCCAAAGAAGCGGGAAGGTTAAGACATGGTTACTCCACTACAGTGCTCTGAAATACTTGGAATCTAACACAAGAAGACAACACATGCGATTTAAAAAACACTGGAAAAGAGCAATGGGCTCAGAAGATCAGATGTGAACGAAGGTTTTTTATCTTGATTACTCTACTTCTGAAAATGTTGTATTACTGTTGACACGTTGAGGCCAAACACTCCATTCCTTTCCACAAGTTTACTCCTTATTTTCCAAAACTTATCTGACTTTATATATTTACAGGGGAGGGAAGGAAAGGGTGAAGATGGCAGTTGATAGCGTCAGCCAAGCTCCTCTCCAACTCTCTTGAGAAGGGAGTGGAGAGTCTCCAAGTTTGAAAAAAAAATCAACTTAGCTGCAAGTGCACAGATAAATATAAATTCAGAAATGACCATTCAAGGTGTTTTTACATCTGTGGAGAGGTCAAACTTCAGGCTCAGCCTTACTGCTCTCTGTAATCCAGATTCATCACCAGTTTCCTTTATTCATCTATTCAAAGGCACTTAATTAGCTGAAGGGGTTGTTGCTTTGCCTTCAAAAGCTCTCCATCCCTCAAAGGCTTTGCTTTGGTATTGTGGTACCACTGCCCTTTGAAATAAAATCTGATTTTCTCCTCCGTAGCATTAGTAAAAGAGTAGTATTTTAGAGACTTTTTCCAGATAAAAACAGAGTGGGAAAATGAGAAGGAAGGGAAGAAGAGAAGAGAGGGAGAGGGGAGGCGGGGGGGAGAGGCAGAGGGGAGGAGAATAGCAGCAGAACTTCATTCAAAGTGGCTTTAAAAATAAGTTTGACACTTAAAGAGTGGGGGATTGAAACTGCTGATGAAATCTGACCAGTACTTTGGATCTTATTAATTATACTGTAGTTGTTTTATGTATTAGGAAGACTCCTTCTGACATCTTGGAAATCTCAACTAAAACACGATTTTCCCCTGTACTTAAAAGAGGACTGTATGTACTCAGAGGCTGTAGGCTGTGTTCTCTGCTTTTCCAAACTCTTCAACCTGCATCAGAGCTGATAAAGTGCTGCTGAATCAGAACAGTCTCATCTAACAGTCACAGTGCACTGACTTTTCACAGGCAGAAATAACTTCACATAACATAGGACACCCAGGAATTAGTCCGTTTATTACCATTTCTGTTTATATTAATAAAAGCTGTATTTTGTATTCCATTATATTTATTTAACCTTTGACATCTAAGCTCTGGGTGAGTTTGCTCTTTATAACAGCACATTTCTTCTTCAGTTTTGTTTTTATATTTCAAGAACTCATGGTCAGAAACAAGACTTTTTATTTCATCCCTCCCCACCCCCCTTCCCCCCCAGTATATTTAATCTAGTTCAGGGGTTTTGGTATTTCTCTGCAACCTACAATTTACTCTTCCAACTCAGATAATGTATTGCTGCTTTTACCACAGTTAAAGAAACATTTTGCTTTTCAAATGTTTTTTTAGTCTTCAGCATGTTCTTCACTATCTCATATGCAGTCCACATGTAGTAAAAATAAAACCACTCTTAATGCAAATCATATTAGTTTTCTCTGTGTCTCTTCTATAATTTTTTTCTCTACTATCATTTTTGGCAATGGAGATGAAACAAATATACCCTTCACTGACAATCCAGTGTACAAATCTCTGGATGTCAGCAGGAATGCTGAGAGCTCTAAGAATAGCACAAGTTCCTAAGAGACAAGTGGAGTTCAGAGACTCACAGCCTGTCCCACCCAGAAAATGGCTGTTTATAAAATACAATCCCCCAACAAAACAACCTTTACAGCTGTATTTTCATTCTCCACCTTTCACACACAGAGCAGTGGGCAATGCTGCCCTCCTTCCTGAGGCTCCGAAATTTTTATTCAGATCAGCTTGGGCTTGGAAAAGGAATTGCCACCCAAAGGGTTTCTGCAATTTCAGCCTGACTTAAACTGCAAAGATCACCGGATCATTTTCCCGCATTCAGGGAGGGGATCCTTCCTTCCCCTGTGCAAACCCCCGTGTCTGTTCTTACACTGGAGGGAGAAGACCTTTTCTGGGAGTAAGGATGTTTTATCAGCATTGCTGAAGGCAGAATTGGGCCCAAAGTATCTGACATGCCAGAATAGATCTGCAAGTACAAACTCTATTTAAACATGAAAATCAGGGAGATGCCCAACTATTCAACCTGCCTGGGCAGATGCAGCTTTTCATGCACTCGGAAACAGCCAATAAAGTCAAGTAGCGAAGTCACTGAAAACAGTGTGTGATAGTTCTGGAATCTGTCTTTGACTCTCTGGCATTATTACCATCTTTATATTGGGGATTTATGAGTCCAGACCTTTAAGTATAATTTCACTCACAAGCATCAGTCCTACAGGAATAAAACACAGGCTTGCCCATACTCACAAGAGCAGCATTAGCCCCACCAGGCTTTGCAATGTCGCACAATGCAAACTGTCAGCACCTCCATCAATACCCGTCAATGCTGGACAATAAAGACACAGTGCTTCAGATGGGGGGAGATTAGCCCCTATCAGATTTAGCAGTTGTCCAGGCAATATAGGATGCCGGATGCAGACTGATTACACTCGGGAGATACATCATTAACTACAGAAATGGTAGAGCTGCGAGGCACCACGAGTAACTCCCCTTTCGGAATGTGAAGTCTTGGCTTTAATATGCATTAAAACAACAGCAAAATGCTCACTCTGGGTCTATGTCCGGGCTCCTGCTCTCTTCCCCATGTTGCTGTGCCTGCTACAAGGATCAAATTTCATGGTTTATTGTTCTCCCTCCAACTGGCCACCATCCACATTCTTCTTCTGTACAAAGCTGCACCTCTTGCTCCGAAGAAGAAAGTACTATGCCTTCTTTTTATAATTTTTAGCCACATTTGCAAACACAAACACAGAATAAGGGGATGACATTTAAGCACTAAACAACATTGCAGGGAACGCCGTTTTTTTTTTTTCCTGAGTAAATTTCTGTGAATGAGGCTAAAAATTTTTTCCACAAAAAGGTTACTAAGTTTTGAGATGCAGAAGTTGTCTCCCCTGCCTCCTGAATCCTTAACATCTTGCCTTTTAATGTAACAACTGTTCTATGCTCTAAAAGTCCTATTCATCACCTTTCTCCGGAGAGAACTGGCACCAAGATTCTGCAAAGCATAAATTCAGCTCTGGGTACACTGCTGGAAATAAAAACCACAGTCACAGTCACTGGGACTACCTCACTGTAATGGAGTAAAATTGGTACACAGCAGGTTGGGCCCAAAATTCAGTACCAATCTCTCAATGTAAATAAGAAATCTATTGCAGATAAATGACAGATGTCCATGATAGATTCCAAGAAATGTAGCCAGTATCTCAGATTCTTAAGGATGCCTGCCTAGAATAATTTCCCTATGTCATTTTTCTTTTAATTCAGCACTCAGGATTCATTTTCTTCTATGAGATTAGCAGTGAAGTTATCAAAACCTTACAAAATGCTGCAGGTCCTGAACATCCACCATCTTTCTTCGGCAGCTCAACAGACTGTAAAACTGAAGCACTGTCATCTGGTGTGTAATTATTGTAATAAGTCTTCCCTGTAAAACGAGGAAGGCACCATAAGCTTACCTAACTAGTTTGAAAATGTAAAATGCTCATCACCTGTAATCACTGTCTTAACTGTCCTTGATCTTTACTGATAGCAGTCAGCTTATAATAACTCTTTCTCCGACAGTGAGAATCACCTGCAAATGCTCAGGCAGAGCACCAGAAAAGCTGCTAGAAGGACTATTTTTGCCAATTAGAGAGACTCTGCAGGAATTCTTCTCCCACCTCCCCCCTTCTTTTTTTTATTTTTTAGCTAATCAATTATGTAGGGGGTTTCGAGGTGGTTCAAGTGCAAAGCAAAGAAAACTGGGGCATAGGAAACCTCAGGAATCCAATAGGAACATTGCAACTCCACAGACAGAAAAAAATGCTCAAAGGTTATGGACATATGCTCAAATACATTGCAAATGTATTTCTTTACCCACACCTGCCTCCAGAGTAAAACATCTGGTGGGCAGTAATTAGTGAAGCTGCTGCACCTTGCTCCCTTTCAATCGTATGTCCATCCATACATCGAGATCCCAAACCAGCAAGAACTTTTAATCTATGTTTCATTTGGGTCTCATTGAACAAATGGGGTCCTCAGGTGCTTAAAGCAACAAAACTCTTCCAGGTCTTTGTTGACTTAGGGGCCTTGTATTGATAATCCTTTTAAAATGCACTATATATATGCCATATTGTTACTTCTTTTACATTTACGTAAAAAATTCAGTGAGTCACCAAGTCCTTCCCTGCTGCCTATTTTAAGCTGCTGTAAGAAGTAAGGGAGTACTAAGTGAGCACAACTTGGAAGAGAGCGAGTTGATCCTAAAGTGGCACAGTGGAAATGCATTGATTTGCCACTAAGAAGCTGACATTTAGTAACTGTCCCCTTATTTCTCATTGCTTTCATAGAACAAGGTTACACCAAGGCACCTACATTGAAGAAATCCACCTCCATAAGAACCAGTTACTTAGCAGGGGACGAGAACAAAGAAACCCCAGCTCTGGAGTGCATTCCCTAGCTCAGCTGTTGTATGGACCCAAGCAGAGGTTCAGAGGTCAGTCTGTTTTGCTGGGAGGTAAGTGTCTCAGTCCTTTCCAAGGAGTTGATGGAGGGCCTTTGTGCACAGCTAAGCAGCTTGGATGATTCTGCTTGCAAAGTTCTGGTTCAGCCTAACAAGGTCTCTGGTTTGGTGATGAGGTTCAGTGTTCCTGACTATTCTTCCTAAAAAAATGACAGCTGTTTATTTGTCACACCCAGACTGCTCTCAGACCAACTCCCCAAGCCCTTCTGTGCTCTGAAGTTCTCTGCTTGTTCACAGTACCTCTCTCTTATCTGGGGTAGTAGCAGATTCCCATCTCTCTGTGAGCCTCAGGGAGAAGGTTGCTGTAGAGTAACCAGGGCTGTGCCTCACTTCTGCCAGCTGCATTTTTGCATTTACCAGCTCAATTGGTATCACAGATCACTATGGGTGGGGAATGGCCCCCATCCAAAAGAGGGAATGGCTTCTGGCAAATACTAGTAACAGGTATTTCAAGTCTGCCTCTTTGTTATTCAGGAGCTGTACTGTTTGACCTGCTGTCCATGAAGGACATATTTGAGCTTCACTTCTCACCCCACCTGATCTTTTCTAGCCTCAGAAGCATAACATGGAGATGAATTTGTTGAAGGGCACTAAGATAAAAAGAAGATATTCCCACTGAAAGGATGACAAGAAATATGCAACAAGACTACCTCTACAGCTTATAGTGTAAATTAAACAAGCATATCACCTACACATGTAAAAGAAAATTATTTTAGTGATATGAAATGTGCTTTGCCTAATAGCACAAAGTTCCCCACTGGGCTAGAAGAGATAATACATGCTGGAATTGCAGAACATTACAACTGAAAATAAATGAAGTTACTCTGATAACACCAGAGCATTGTTATTGCCTTGTCCATGTATACAGTGCGCACAGCAGAAGTTTAGCAATGTTGCATTTGAAACACAAAGGAAAAGTAAAAATAAGAAAATAAATGACTCGATATTTTCACATAAGCCGTATGAGACAGAAGAGATGTTCTCACCTGTCTGCTTTGAGATGGCAGTGTGGCAGGCTGCATCTGTCTCTGCACCCGATGTGGCTGCATCAGCTGTCGGAACTGCTGCTGGAGAAACTGGCTGTTGTTGGTCTGCTGGGACTGCTGGGTGGCTGGAGACTGCTGCTGCTGCTGCTGCTGCTGCTGGAGATAGTGAATGAGAGACTGCTGTCCTTGTCCTGCTGTCAGAGGGGACATCTTCTGAGTAGCTGACTCTGAGGCGAAGTGAGACAGTGGTTTGGTGTTATTGAAAGAAAACTGGTCTTGGTTAACAGGGCTCTCATTCACCAGACCCGGCTGTAAGCTACTGGATGACTGTTGCATAATTATGTTCATATTTTTGGTCTGGTTTGTAGTCATTGATTTAAAAAGTGAGTTCTGCATACTTGTGGGGTTGCTGGTAGGAGTGATGTTAGAGATTAATGTACCTTGAGGACTGAAGGGCTGCTGATGCAGAGCTGGGCTTGACAGCTTTTCTGGCCTGTATGGTGGAGAAGGTCCAGTATTTGTGGAGGCCATGCTGGCAACCAAGTTGTTCTGTGGACTTTTAATGTTGTTAGCTGGTAAGCTGGCTGTTGTCAGGGTGGGCAGCATGGAGCTCTGTGGGCTGAAGGGCTGCTGGTTCATAGCTGGACTGGAATGCTTCTCAGACCCAAAAGGAGGAGAGGGGCCATTGGATGGGGTGCTGCTGGAAGTCATGCTTGAAAGCAGGGTGTTTTGAGGACTCTGAATGTTGTTTCCTGGTAAATTATTAGCAGGCATGCCAGACACCATAACATTTTGAGGACTGAAAGGTTGATGGTGTGGGGATGATCCTGCCCTGTAAGGCGGAGAGAGACCAGGAGGAGACATAGTTGGCCAGCTGGGAGCCTGTACTTGTTGTTTAGTACCAGACACCTGCTTGCTAGCTGCCAGCTGCTTTAGCTGCTGAGCATGCCAGTTGGAGCCAGGCATGTTGGGTAGGGGTACTGGGAGCATCGGTGGTGGCTGGTTCTTGCTCTGAGCTGCTGTAGAGATGGGTGATGCAGCAGGTTTGTTTGGGGGAGGAACTTGGAAGTTAGCTCCAGCAGATGATGGTCTCATCTGAGGAGATCCTCCACTAGCTGGATTGCAGCCCGGAGAAAAATCTTTGTTAGCAACATGGTTCTCCAAGTGTGAAGTCTGTGGAGAGGACTTTGGAGTGGTGCTTATGCTTGGCTGAGAATGACTCAGACCAAGCGGATCTTCAGCCTTGCTGCACAAAATCTTCTCCAGATCCAGGTCATTGGGAGAAGGATCAGGCATTTTTGTCAGCTCTTCCAATAGATCTTGCAGCTCTTGGTCCACAGACTGTAAGCTGTTTCCTTTCTCATCATAGTGGACAATGTTGTTGGTTTGCCCTCCTATTGACCCCTTCTGATTTATTTCCGTGTTGGGCGGAACTGAAAACGGGGAGCCAATGCCACCACCATTCATGTGATTGTTTTCAAGGAGCACTGGGTGCCCTGTGACTCCAAGGGAAGAAGTGCCGTGAGTAGTGGAGAATGGAGAACTTTGCATTTCTGGACACGCCACATTAGGGTTGGCACCTTGGCCCATGGCAAGGTTTACATCATCAAGACAAAGTCTTTTACTGTCATTTGGGAAAATGACATCAGGCAGGCCACTGGAGGCAGGAGAGTTATCATCTTCCAGTTTTCTTTTAATAGATCCCTGTAACTGTGGAAATATAAAAGGAAGAAGAAAGGATCCGTTATTGACCTTATTCTGACATGCACTGAAGCTCCATATGCAACACAGGGTTGGAGATACAAAAAAATTATATAGTACAATTAAAAACCCAATCATGTGAGACAAATTCAATCAGGATTTAAATGGGTGCAACTTCACTGAAATCAAAAGATTTACAGTCAGACAAAGGCTAAATCTCATGTATTGGCCTTAAAACAGATGTTAAAGCCATAAAATACTGTCTGTCATGTGAACTGTAATAGAAGTTTTTTAAATAGTTTCTGGTTCCATTTCAATTAAGACATTATACTCCCTGCATAACAAACATGCCAACGTTTTTATGGTAACATTTTTTAGGTTTAAATGGCCGATCTGAATGAAACCCTGGACAGAATTTAGTGACCTTTTGCCAGTGACTCGGATTAAATTCAGACCTGAGAAAACTAAATTGTTTTACATTCTTTATAGGCAGAACATCTGAAATAACTGGCATACTTTCTAAACAAACCAAAACAATACCAATTCCCAGCTATCTATCTAAACAGTTTCAAGCTTCCTAATCACAGATGTTTTAGATTCCAGAAAGAGTAAATAACAGCTAAACTTCTTAATTTTTGTTTATTCTCCTAAGTCTAAGGCATTGTGGGCTTTGTTCTTTTGAAGGATCACCACTGATTCATAAAAACAGATATGTTTTCAAAAGGAATTTATATAAATATCCTCATCTACAAGAAATGGTGGAGTTGTAAATCCGCAAATCTTAGGGAAAAGAAACCTGCCTTCTACACATAAAGAAAGTGAAACTGAAAACAACACTTCTCATACTAATTCAGCATATGGCAACCTCTCCCAAATATAATCATCTGTGGCTTTCAGTTTTAACAAGCATGACCTGTATGTCACAGGATTAATCAGACATTAACATTATCGTCTCAAGTTAAGGAAAATAAGCATTATGACCTTGTTTATCAATAGAGAAAGGAAGCATTTAGAAAGTATCTGATCAGCAATGGGAAAACCAAAGAAGAGTGGTTTCTCTAAACCAGCTCACAGTAAAGCCTCTCCCAGCTCTGGGCTACAATTCCAAGTGCTGCCAGTCATCTAGTGCCATCAAAAAAATTTACATCTAATTAAGAGCTCATATCACCAGAAAAGCCCCTCCACCTAACCTGAGCATAAACAGATCAGATCTAGGGCTGTGCTGGGCATGATCAACTTCTAAATTTTATACTAATTTTTTAAACACACCACAGTTTTGCCTAAATCAGTCCACAACTTCGGTGGTCTCAGACAAAAGTGTCACGGGACTGTCACCACAATGTGTACGGAGACTGCAGGGCACAGTGTGGGCACACCATGTGTGGCTCCTTCTGCACTGTGCACATTAAGGTCACTGTGCAAACAGCTACTGCCCACCCCTAAATTCAGCCTGTCTTCAGGCAATCGCTCATGAATGTGTATCATTCTGACGTGGGAACACAGGAGAGCTGCCCAGTGTCTCACTCAGCTGGACTCACACTCAGTGCCCTCTCATCAGTTATTTCTAAATTGGTGGGCAGAGGGACAATGGCAGTTTTGTGCCTACAGTTGCTTAGGCTGTAGATGCAGTTTGGGATTAGTGTCAGACATTGCAATGCTGGTATTGAGCTTACATGGACATTTGGAGGAGAGGGAGAGGATACATGACCATCATGACAGGTCTGCAGACTATGAAGAGCTGCTGATCAGCTTTTAGGAGGAGTTCATCTACCCTCAATCAACAGACACAGCAGCTTGGCATTGTGGCAAAGAGACCTTTTCACATGGACATTTTCCATTTACTTCCCAAAAGTTATTCCTTATGGAGTAATCAGTGCTTCTCTCCAGTGACCTCCAATCACATTGCTTTAACATGAGGTGTGCTCAAAAAACACTGTCAGGGGAGAACCAAGGAGAGTTGCTTCCAGCTGATGCCTCTTTGGGCAGCAGTGCTGAGCAGGGTTGGCATCACTGCTCAGTGAGAGACTGTCCCTGCCCCACAGCCAGACACTGATGAACCATCAACCATTTGCTTACTCCTCTGAGCTGATGAGGCCAAGATTTGCTTAGCTTTAGGAAATGGAACAAGGCCTAAATCTTCTCCCAAGTGTTAATCTAATGATGGATGAAATAGTTTTCCTTCATTTTCCTTGCTAAAACTAAGCCAGAGTTGCATGTTTCAACAGATGTTGCCCTGCGTAGGCTGAAACATGTTGGTAGAGCATATAAAACCCAGACATGTATAGAGAGTCTTTACAGGGGCTTCACACATCCAAAACAAACACACTGTGTTCCCAAGTTGCACCCTGGGAACCTTCAGGCAGGAAGTGGTGGGGGATCTCCCACCCTTGGCCAGCTGACATGCTGGCATGTATGTCCTTGCCAGCTCTTCCTTTGCCATAGCACATTCCTATGCTCTGAGTTACTGGGGAAAAATGTGGGCTTTCTAAATGCTCTGAAAAATAGTTTTTTAACTGTTGCACTGGGGAATAAATGTGATGGGAAAACAAAACTCCATTGCCCCAAGATTATTACTAGATATAAACTGATAAAATAAGGCCATAGCTTTCAGATGGTAGGGGCATTCCAAAACTGGGACAGGACTTTTAAAGAGGATGCTGTTGCTCTGCTCTCCTGAGAAGCCTGGCTGTAAGAGAGGGAGTGAAATTCACTGTCATATTCTCTTGAAAAGAAAGACTCCCATTTCCCAGGCAAGTATTTGCACATGGACCATAAAATCCAAAAGACCAATTTCTCCCAGTGCAGTGAAGTATAACTCCACAAAATTTAGTAGCATTGCTTTTACTTAAGATAGATTTGACCACAGCCACAAACTTGAGAAAGATACTCTCCTTAAAGCAACTAAACAAATCACAGAATAATTTTGGTTAGAAGGGACACCTGGGTGCCATCATCCCTCTGCTTCAAGCACATCACCAATGAAAAAAATAGACAACAGTATTTCACCAGGCACTTAAGTATAAAGTATCCACTACATTGAAAAATCTCCTTGGGCTGGCTGAGAAGTTGGTTTCAGAGTTCCCCACTGACACCAGTGTGGTTGTTTCTCTCACACAGCACACTCTGGGCTGGTGAGGAGCCAGCAGTTTCGTCCCCATCTTGCAGTGACTGCTATCCATGCATGTGCGTCTGTGGTAGCCCCTGACCAGCGCAGGGGACAGGAACACGGTTTTGTATTACTGGGACACTGGCTGGCTCAGACATGCCAACCACAATGGTGGCAGGAGAGCATCACTGAGGCACTACAACTTTGAGGACCAGGAGTTCCTGACCTCACTAATTCAAGAAGCTGCTTGTTGCAGAATGTTCATGCAGTATTCCCAGATGGCTCAAGACCATCTCTTTAAAGGCTATCTACCCTTTTCTAAACTTTTCCCTTACCAAAAACTGCCTATTTACTATCCATTTCCTTCATCTAGCCCCAGATTCCTCAGGAAGGAGTCAATTTATTCCAACTCTTTCTTCTCTTTTTCAAGAGAGCTTACACAATTTGACAAAGTCAACAGAAACGAGAAAAGCACCAAAATATGTTCTTCCCCTTTCTCTTCTGATTAGTCTGTTGGGCAGCTGTGTTTCAAACAGAATAACTAAAAAATGCATAGAAGTATTTTAGAAATGCATCACACACACACACACACACTCCTAAGCTGGCTGGAGGCTGCCTGTGGCTCAGTATGGGAAAGCTTCATTCAGATGTGCAAGCAAGGACGAAGCAGACAAGCAACAAAGGGGCTCTTGCGACCTTGTCAAAATGTATTAAAATGCAGTGGCATGCACAGGCTAACTTCTGTTTGGGAATACCTGGGAAACAAAGGCAGGCCCTCCGATTCAGAGGATATCCAATTATAAGTTCTCCATTATCTCGGGTTTGCTTTTAGAAGTGAGAGTGCCATGATCCCAGCACTACTATCCTCTCCAAACCAGCAGGCTATCTTTCTGGGAAAGACTTGAGTCACACAGCACCCCTGATAGCTCACAGTGGCAGCACAACCAGAATAAATAATAACTGTTTACGCTGCTCTGTCCACGGAAGCTGTACAGCTGTGGTTACAAACAGCTAATTTGTCACACACTCCTTCTCCACACTGAACCGATCCCCTCCGTGTGGGCAGAGAGCTCCACAGGCTTCTCTTGTGCAAGGAGGGAAGGGCAGACTGGGCAAGAGTAACTAGTCCTTGGCTGTGCCCTCCTCATGGTTGAACCCTCCCCAAGGCTGGGCTTAACTGAGCCTACCCACTTGGCTGACCTTGGGCTTCAGGCACCTTCCAAACTCAGGAGGTGGTGCTGGCCTTGAGTAACTTACTATTACTCAACCAAGGGAGAAAGGAAGGTGGGAAGTGGCAAAAAAACTGAAGCAGAGTAAACAAGTTGTTAATAAGTACACACTGCAGTGGTTCCATTAGATTTTAACAACCAACCAAATGGGCACCTTTGGCTGGCACTCAGCCTTCCTCCTCTCTTAACACATCAGCTGTCCTCAGCTGCCACCCCAACCAGGCTGCTCCATGGCCTTCCTGACAGCCTTGTTAATTCTTCACCTGTCACTCATACCTTCACCTGCAAGTAGGAACTGGGGAGAAACCCATCCACATCCTGCATCAGAGAGCCTCATTTCTCCAGCCTCACAGTGATCCCCCTTCCGCCAGAAACAAGCCACATCTAACCAGAAATTCCTATTTAGGTCAACATAATGCAGAAATGAGAGAGGAAAAATGTTAGGCAAGGTATTCTGTGCCTCTTCCTGGTGCCTGCAGCCTGTCAGCGAGTCAAGCCTTGATTTACAGTGACTGCAGGGTNCTCAGGAGGTGGTGCTGGCCTTGAGTAACTTACTATTACTCAACCAAGGGAGAAAGGAAGGTGGGAAGTGGCAAAAAAACTGAAGCAGAGTAAACAAGTTGTTAATAAGTACACACTGCAGTGGTTCCATTAGATTTTAACAACCAACCAAATGGGCACCTTTGGCTGGCACTCAGCCTTCCTCCTCTCTTAACACATCAGCTGTCCTCAGCTGCCACCCCAACCAGGCTGCTCCATGGCCTTCCTGACAGCCTTGTTAATTCTTCACCTGTCACTCATACCTTCACCTGCAAGTAGGAACTGGGGAGAAACCCATCCACATCCTGCATCAGAGAGCCTCATTTCTCCAGCCTCACAGTGATCCCCCTTCCGCCAGAAACAAGCCACATCTAACCAGAAATTCCTATTTAGGTCAACATAATGCAGAAATGAGAGAGGAAAAATGTTAGGCAAGGTATTCTGTGCCTCTTCCTGGTGCCTGCAGCCTGTCAGCGAGTCAAGCCTTGATTTACAGTGACTGCAGGGTGCTGATTATTGATCTGCACCACCCCACCCCACCCCACTCACTGCCATGGACAGATCCAACCTACAGCAGTGATTCCCACACCTACGCAGCCTGTTCAAGTGAGAACTGAGACCAATGGGATGCTGCCATCTGCATCCCTCCTTGTAGCTGGTTCACCTGCCCATGTCCAGTGTCCATCACTGCCAAAGACTCTCGTGATTTAATAAACTGAATTTTATGGATCCATGACTGGAATCTCCAGAATGGGAGTCAGATAACCTTGTTGCAGTAGGAATCTCAAGATTCTTATAACTCTTGGGAAATCTGAGATGCTTGCTTTCCTGTTTATTTGATTGAAGAAAGGGAGAAAATGATGGTAAAAGAAGACAGAGCAGGTGGGGAAAATGTCAGTCTCACCACAGATCCTGGGATTTGCTAATGTGGCAGCAGCTTTGCACAAAGCCTTTCAGAGCAAGACACCTGGGGAATCCAGGTCACCAACAGGCTGCTAAGATCTGGCATATCTGAATTATTTTGACAGAGAGAGCACGTTTAATCTTTGGTGGAAGGGCTGAGCAAGGCAAAAGACTGAGATGAGTACAAATCTTCTTTTTTCCAGTATTTTCTCAAGGCATATTGCAAACTCCTTTTCCCCTCCGCAAAGTATAAAACCTGAGTCTAAGGTTTGCTCAACTGAACTGACCAGAGAATCTATCACTCTCTGTCTCTTTCAAACACTAGACACTGCCAAAACTGGGAGTTTGTATTTGCCAGAGGCAAACTGTTTGCAGCATTCAGCGATCAAGGCTTCAGCCTCTGTGGCTTCAACAAGCTTCAGCGAGACCTATCTGCCCATCAGCCCAAAATGTTTCTATCTGTTCTGACAAAAACAGTCATGCAATGAGAAAATGGAACTGGCAATTTTCCACATAAAACAAGAAAACTTCACAATTTTTCCTCCTGTGCTTAAAATTCACAGTTTAGAAAGTTTTGTTCTCTCTACTGCTCATTTATCCACACTCTAGATAGATTTTATCGTCCTACTAATGTTCGAGGACAGTTTGTGAAAAAGAGGTGAGAATGTGCCTGCATGTTTGAGGGCTGGAAAGTAAATCTGATATAATATTACCTTTAAAATCACAGCAGCTACTTGCAGACTTGCTGTGTTGGGTAGCAGGCTGGCTTGCACATGAACAGTAAACCCCAAACACTTATGGGCAACAATCCCATTCCACTACAGCAAGACCTGGCACTGCAATATGTGCATTTAGCACATCTGCAAGTTCCCATTCTTGCAGGCTGGCTGCAGTTTGGTAACATGCACTCATATTATATACCTGAATCCAAGAAAAAATGCCTCCTGCTGACCACTGAGCAGCCAAAGCAGTACCTGACTACAAGGAACATAAACTATGCTTTATCAAAGTCACATCTCAGGCTACAAGGAGAATTCAAGGAGGCTCAAGCAATTAAAACTACCATTCACTTTCTCCATACTAAGATTAAACATAAGCTAAAATCACATTCTTCCTACTGCTTTAGGCTGTTTGACCCTTCTGATTTCAAGCAATTTCAGCATGGATGGACATAAAGTTGTCATTTCACATTGTCAGAAAAGAGATCACATTGTAATTGCAAGCTACCAGTGATGTGTTTAAGTTTGCTTAAAAAACGAATTCCGCAATTCCTCAGCTAAGGAGTACCAGAATAGAGTCCACTTTGGGGTCTGCTGGGTACTTTTAGGCTGGAAAGGTGGCAGATCTGTTTGTAATAAGGTGTGGTGGTGGAGAAAGGATTATGAATAGGGAAAATTCACAGGGTGGATTTTCTTCTATTCATCATGCTCATAGAAATAGGCAAGGCAATAGGGAGGATGTAGGAAGAGGAACCGAGGATGTAAGCAGTCCCTTTAACCATGAAAGGACATTAGTTATTAGCTAGTTTGTATGCATTATGTGGATTATTTTTACCTGACACTACAGCTTCTCCCAATTTATCATTTACAGTGGCAATATGAAATGTACTATCCTTAAAACAAATATATTAGCAGGGATTGGAAGTTTCTACTTAGGCTGTGCACACATAAAACACCTCCTAAATACTGCTGCTACATTTATAGAATTTGATCTTCCATCAGTACAAATCAGTTGACTTGACAGAAGCCTGCTGTGATCCTTTGCCCCATTACTGTCACCGCTCATTGGGATCTTCTCCAGTTATTCCCTCAGTAAATCAGGGACCTTAAGCTGTGGTAAAACAGAAAGAAGAAAACAAGGTGTGTGCTTTCGCTTAATAAACTTCATGCTTCCTGTTGTGAGTGCAAAACTGTAGGAACTATCAGGGCAGGTGCTGCCCTGCCTGTGTGCATCACTGGGATCTGGGCTGACAGACACACCTCTTGTGCATCACCAGAGACCATGACATGAGGTTTTGCTTCCTTGCATGGTGGCTCCAGAGCTGCAATCAATCCCTCTTCCCTGTGACACTGCTGCAGTACAACAGCTCTCTTGTTTGACTGTTAAATATATGTGAACTTCTAGAAGGTTACTGCAGACCTGGCACTTCTGTTGGTCTGCGTGGCCTTCTTTCCCCAGTCCCTCTGCAGCAAGGGAAGCCACCCTGGCTGCAAATACACAGAACTGTGCTGTTTAGCTGGAAAGTACAAAAATCCCAAACATCAAACATCATGACTTTACAAAACCAGAAAGATGTGATCTTACAATAACCTTAAACCACAGAAACTAACAGGAAATTCAGCCTGGACTACCATGAGCCTAAGCTATTAGCTTTCTTTTTTCCTAAATTTTAACAAAAAATTAAAAGAAAGAAAATACTACAAAACTATGATTTTCTCATACTGATTTGTGTGAATGCAATCATGCTCATAATGACAGAAATACGTATGATCTATATCATGCTTTCTACTGGAACAACTTACAGGCTACAGAGCAGCAACTTTGTGAGTAAGGTTTTTCTGATTACCCTTGTGCAAAATTACAGGAAACATCACTAATGTTCACATGAAGATACCAATGGAGGATCAGTTCCAAGGAGAAAAAAGACATAGCCAAGAATATACCTATTCTGTCATCCCACACAAGCCAGCCGTATGCAAGAGATCAAGTAACATTCACTGTAAAATAAAAAAACCAAAACAATCCAGCAGCTTTGCTCCTTTTCAGGTCAGACAGAATTACCAGACTCATTTGGAAGGCAGCAACAAAGATCTGCCCTATCAAAACAAATGCTTAGAGCCTTCCCATCTTGTCTTTCCTTAGCAATTCATCTGCTTTCAGTACTAACGGCACTGTTAAAATGGAAATTTTTCCAGAAGAAAAACTGCCGTCGACAAATGGATCTGGAGGAACAGGACTACTGCTTGCTCCTGTGTTGTGCTGCTAGCAGGAGATCTCTGTACAGATGCCTCGTAATTAGTCATCTGAAGACTTGCAGCAATCACGTCACGCATATTGTTTGGCTGTAACTTCCACGTTCCATTTAATGACAAGTGTTATTAACTAGACAGCTGAAGACAGAAAAAGTTCTCTGCCTCTCGGTTTTAAGCTGTAGTACAAGAGCATTTCTTTCATATCTGGCTGTAAATCAAGATCAATCTTAGACTCAATGCCTTTCTATCAGTATTATCTCATCTTACCTCAATTTTAATACCAGCAGTATTGTTTTATATCTTTTTTTACAGTCCATTAATTTCAAAGGCCTATGGAACACTTTGCAGTAATTTTGTAGACTACATTAATTTCTCATGGCAATAGCTAGGCTGGAGAATTGTGGCTCCTTTCCACTAAGCAAAAAGTGATGTTTTTCCTACTTGGGTCTCCCAGGATTTGTAAGATCTTCTTCTCTTTTCTTTCTTCTTTTTTCAGCCCCTAACACTGGCACAGTTATGCAATGACCACTAGTAGAAGGAACAGGCTGTACGGGTTCCTAACTTATTACGTAGGTTTACCATTTACTATATAACCAGATAAAACCCAATCTCAAACTATTTTTCTGCTACATATTGCATTGTTTTTTCAAACCTCAGAAGACTTACTCCTGCAGATTTCCCAAACTACAGGTGACATTTTGTCAAAAGGTATGGTTGGGGAATTAACAGCCTGGAGGCAAAGCCTCCAATTAGGTCAAACCTAGGGACAAAAAGCTCTCAGATTCACAGAACAGTAAGAAACAATGGGATTCCAGTCTGTAAAAAAAAAAAAAAAAAGCATTTTTGTTCCAACAGCTGAAGTACTCACACTTATTCCTCTGAACAATAATAGCTCCAGCCTCCTCTGTGTGGCTGCACCGAAACGCTCACACCAGCACCCTTAGGCCTGCCAGCCCTGTGCCCTCCTGCTGACTGTCTGTACTGGAAAGCAAAGTGCTACTGCATCCAGAGGTTTCCTCTAGGCTTGGGGCGGGGACCAAAACATCTAAAGGAGCAGTCTGAGGTTTCTTCTAAGTGTTATCAGAAACTGGAGCACAACTTTAAGAAAGATGGCAAGAAAAGGAAGTGTCCTGAACATTGCTCCACTGTAGCCTCCTGTATGTTCCTTGTCATTTCAGAAAATGAAACAATAAACAGGATATCGATTAATACACCACCAAAAAACCACGCCTCACTTTGAGAAAAAAGACCATGAAACTAGTGAATGCCCAACTGAAAGTGGGTGTAGAGAGAAGTCTGTATACAGCCAGAGGCAGAAATGTTTTGTAAAGCAGAAGAGCGAATATTTAATTTGTTTCTGACTACTTCATTTTTTCCCACCACCTTCATGTCTACTTAGCCAGCACCTCCGCTATTCTCAGCGTGTATCAGGAACATGATTCATTGGCAACATGCTGTTTGTACACACCTTTCCTCCTGGACCAGTGAGATGACCGGACAAGCACACAGCTCTGGCTCTTGTAACATGCTTTTTGAATACTATCTGTTACTTACCCAAAGACCTTTAAAGGGATTCTGGGTATCAGTGGTACTAAAAACCCCAAATCAAACACAGACTCCATCTCTGGAGCCTTCATCCTATATAAAGTCATTGAAATCCTGGACTCAATGAAATATAAATCAGTTGGACTCCATGATCTTAAGTCTTTTTCAACTTAAATGATTCTGTAAATATTTTGAGACACATCAGGGATGAGATTTCACTCTTTGTTCTTTCTTTATTATTAACTAAAAGAGTGAATTAAAAATATACAGTAATTGTGAGAAATTATCTCCGGTAGAATGTGCAATAATATGTAGAATATGTAAAAATATGCCTAAGTTACTTGGGTTTTAACCAGAGAACCTCTTCATTTGCTATAGATACCAGTTCCTCTCTGTCCTAGAAGCAATGTTAATCACACATTCATCACTGCAAATTGACAACATAAATGCTGACTTGTGCAAACAATGTTAGAGAAAATGGTGTTCTTGCTGCAGGAGTGAATTACACAGCCTTTTAAGCTTTCTACACTTCTCAGTTTTATGTAAACTCTAATTCCTAAGCTTTTGTTCTGCCTTGAAAGGTCACACAGTTGAAAGCTATGAAGCATAGCATGTGTTCCCACTGATATTAAAATACTGTTTACTAAATCATGCATATAAATGTAAAGAAGAAACTGTTTGCAACCTACTGCGTTAATAAGAGATGATTTATCAGACAACACGGTTCCAAGTATCAACATGTGGAATGTAAAGATCTGATCTTAATCACACAGTGTGATTTTTTTTGGTTGTTTTTTGAAGCAAAGTCTCCACATTGCCATGCAATCACACTAACTTCTGATGACACTGTATTTGACTGATTAAACTCTTAATCGTGCCAATGCTTAACTTCAGGAATACAAGTGGTCTTTTTAGATTCAAGCATATGATTGCACATTTGCAAGATCAGGATTTCATTTGCATATTCAAATTGCAAAACTGCATCTTCCCTTTGTCTGTGTAAGGCCAACTATAGCGCTCCAAATGCTAAACAACCACTGTAGAGTTGGACAGTATTTTTAGCATCTCTGTGGTGCGCTTCTATCTTTAGCTGCTGTGTTCACAAACAATCCCACAGGACACTGCATAGCTAACATAGCTCGGGCTCTTCATCACATTCCAACTTTTCTCCCAAAACATGGTGAAAGCGGACTATAAAACAGGTCAGTTCAAGACCTGCCAAAGTTTCCTTAGATCCATTGTCTTGAGCAGAGTAGAACTATATCAAAGTACTAAAACAATAAAACCTCAGAACATTCTGCTCTGGTGTGGTGATGGAGCTTGCTGTGACTTCCTCCAGGGAAAATACAGCTCTACACTCTGTGTTTGCACTGTGCAGATAAATCAAGGAGGACAGCAAAGGATTTCTGCATGTTGTTTCCTAGCAGGATGTGCCCATGGGTTCATGGCAAATTTCTGGTCAAAGCTTAACCCTGCAAGAGGAGTTAATAATTGAACTTGCCAAATCATCACAATTTCTAAATCCAACTGTGCCTTGTTTTTACAAAGAGGCATATTAAACCAGTGAGCCATTTTATTAGACTCATGCTCATGTAACAAAAACATGTGTTAGCTCTTGAGTGCCAAGTACCATCCTGGAGGGTTACCAATCCCTGATACACTTTG
>VYZS01019178.1:2217-14555 GCA_013400695.1 Neodrepanis coruscans | reverse complement strand
AAAACAAACAAAAAACAAAAACCCCAACAACTAGAAGAAGACCTTTTATCTCAGAGATCAGTGAACCAAACTAGTATCTAGCAGCAGTTCTAACACATGCATGCCTAGGAACAGCTCTCTTGAAGCCAGAACTAGCAGCCCTTGCTCTTCTGGAATTCCCTCCCCTGGATAAACTTGCTATTAAACTCTATAATTCTATTTCACTATCAAGACAGTGTTATTCCAGCCTGAGCCATTTCCCCCATCACTAAACAAATAAACCATCTTTTCTTTACTTTCACATCTGCAGCAGCAAGTACACATGAAAAGCACATGTAAAGTGAGCAGAAACTCAATCAAATGCCTCTGAGAGTGTGCAAACCCCATGCAAAGAGGCAGTGCTGTGTTTCCCACCTCCCTGCCCAGGAGGTGCCTGGACCCTGCCATCAGCAAAGCTTTGGAGTGCTTGGTAGGAGTCCTGGCTGTCCTGTGCAGAGGGGGTGTGTGGTTTCTCTATTGGGCTTGTGGTGAAAGGGATGGGGGTAACTTACATCCGTGGCCTTTTTGTCAGCCAGTTCCAACTTTTCCTGGGCATCTTTAAGGGACTCGGAGTATTTGTCCAGCTCATCCTCAGTGCCCTTCAGCTTCTTTTGTAGAGCCACCAGCTCGTCCTCCAGCTGTGATGTGGGTGGAAGGTGGTGGAGAGGGGAGGGCAGGCAGGAAAAGGTGCAGCAGGCAACGTGATCGTGCAAAGGGAGAAGTGCGAGTGCAGAAGAGACAGAAAAAGACAGACGGACAGAGAGAGAGAGAAGGAGAGACAGTTAGATTCTTTTTGCTTGTGGCAAGGGCACGATACCTTGGCAGCATTCTCCTCTGCGGAGAGGAGGCTGTCCTCAGACTTGTGTAGCTCTTCCAGCACTTGGTCCCTTGTATCCTCCGTCACATGCAATTGCTTTTCCAATTGCACAATGTCATCCTCTAACTAGGTGCACAAGAGGAGATACAACGCACAAATATGTTTCTCCCTGGACTTAGAAAAGTGGGAAATTAATTTATAAATCCCTCTCCCTTCCTCCCTCCTCCTTCAGGATTTCCCAGAAACAACGTGTCCCCCTCCCGCAATCGAATAAAGCCCCAAGTGTAAAGGTGCGGGGGGTTGGAGAAGGACAGGAAAATGGGACATGTATCCGGAGGAGGGCGAGGGAGGAATTGGGCAGCTGGGATCAGACAATTCTGCTGGGTGATGCTGGAGCGGGCGAACACAGCTTTTGGTGTCCTTTGCCAAATCGCAGCCCGTCTGTCCGTTGCTAACGAGGTGCTCGAGGCAGCCTCTCCAAGCCGTGCCCCACTGACAAAGGCACGGAGATTATGGGACTGTCCCAAGGCCCCACTCCCCGGCTGGAATGGTGGGGACTTGGGGGAATGAGCTCCTGCCGGGCCCCAGGGAACCTCCAGGCAGGGGCTGTCAGGCTGAAGCTCTGCCTTAGGAAAAGTTCAACCAGTTCTACAGGAGCGCGGGGATGAAATGCAGTAAGGTACGGGGCGGGGTGGGGGGGAGGAGGAGGAGAAAAAAAGAGAGGAGTCGTCTGGAAAAACTTGCGCCCCGGCGCTGGCTGCGCCCGGGCCCTCGGTGCAGACCTGCTTGCTTCTCTCCTCCGCTGCCTTCTTGTCCGCTTCGGCTTGCTCGGCTCTGTCCAAGGCGTTCTCCTTGTCCAGCTTCAGCATCTGCATCTTCTTCTTGATGGCATCCATGGTGGCGGTGGGCTACGGCGCGTCCTCGCGCGAACTGCTCCCGAAAACAAAACTTGCAAAGCTGCGGGTCAGCCCCGAGTCCGGACGCGGGCGCGGCCCCCGGGGGAGCGGAGCGGAGCTGCCGGGGCTGGTCCGAGCGGGACGGGGCGCCGGCCGAGTGCAAGCGTCGGGCAGAGAGCGCCTCAAAGATATGTACTTTCCCAGGGGGCTGACTGCATTCCTCAAGACATCCAATACTTTTTTGGAAAGGGCTTTTCTTTTTTTTTCTTCCCTCCCTCCTCCGTTCGTCCCTACCCCTTTCCCTCTCTCACTGCCCCCCGGCTTTTTTTTGGGAAACCCAGCCCTCCCATTCGCTGCCTCCTGCCATTTGACCGTAGATATGACTATATATGGGATGCGATGGGCGAGGTGAGGCGGGGGAGCAATTTGTTCCCATTTCCAAATAGGCAGGACGGGACGTCTCGCTGCTACTCCTAGGAGGAGGAAAAAAAAAAAAAAAGCAGCAAGCGGGAGCTCGGGGAGCGGAGGAGACGGGCGGCAGGGTGGGTGACACCAGCCTCGTGCGGGAGCCTCCCCACCCGTGGAAATCAATCTGTGCTACAGCAGGAGGGTGGCGGGGCCGAGCGCCCCGGGCAGCGGGAGGACACGCGGGTTGCGGGGCGGGGGGGCTGCGGGCGGGCAGTGAGGGGTTAACCGCATGCACGTACGGAATGAACGCGTTCGGAGACCTCCCCCCCTCAGCCAGAGGAGAGGAGGAGGAGGGGGCATTTCTACTGCACAGTCTGGCTACAGCAAATGCGGGCAGCGAGGTGGTGGGCCGGCCACTACGGCACCGAGCACGGAGCCCAGGCTTTGCGCCGAGACCTGGGCTGGGCTGGGCTTTCGCCGGGACCCACAGCGAAGGGAAGGGGCTGAGGTGGGACCCTGACCCCCGGAAAGGTCGGGGCCAGCGGCTGCCGGTGCTTCCCAAATGCACCGCTGGCTCGGCTGTGCCTCGCCGGGGCTTCTGGCCCAGCAACAAGACGTGTCACGGTGCTGCACATGGAAAAGACGCAAACAGCGAACTGAAAAGAAAGGCAGGGGAGAGCTACTGTGCCCCTCAATTGGGACAGTGGCGGTCGGCGGCCCTCCCGGGGTAGCCAGAGCTGCGAGGGAGGGAGCCCAGGAAAAGCTGGGACAAAGGAACTGGCTCCAGAGTTGACTTGCCAGCGAGAGACCGGCAGCAGAGAAAATTAACAAAATAACATGTAATTAGGTAGAGATCTATTTAATTCACTTCTGGCGGGTCTCTCACAGTCTCATCAGTAGAGTGAGCAAGACACAACACGCTGTCCTCAGGACACACGCTCCCTTGTTACAGTGTAGAGATTAAATGGATGTACTTGAGTCCCACAGAATTTGGGTTGCACAAAGAGAAAATTAAGCAGCCTCTTTGTCTACGCTTAGTACGTGTAGCAGAAAATTCCTCCTTGGTGCTGTCACTAGATCAACTGGACTGATGCTACTTTGCAGGAGGAGGGAATGACCTACAGCTTCTGGTCCGTGGTACTTGCTAGGACAGGAAGGGCTGGATTTGCAGCTTAAACAAGATACATTGTGAAGCTTCAGCTCTACAAGATAGCAAAGCCCCCGATCAAGATTCAGAGCAAGAGTTACCTTCCCCCACTGCCAAGAAAGGCCCAATTCTGCATCCAGCTATGAACACTACCAAGTTCAGAGAGGCTCAACAGCCAGGAGTGGGGGTTCATGTGCACAGCTACTAGAGAGTGCACTGGCAAAGTAGAAGCTTTCCTTCTATCTGCTTAGGGAGAGGATGATTTCTCATTGTATTCTTTCCTCGCTAAATTTGTTTAATAATGAAAGTACTATAACAATAATAGTAAAATAACAGTGAAAATAGTAAGTGATTAAGTAAAACATTGCACTATCACAGAATGTTTTAAAACACCAAGCAAAAGAGTACTGAAAAAGTCTGTAGAGTTAGTTGCAACTAACCCTAAAGTGTAGTTTTTTTCTTTGCACTTATCTTGCTTTCACACTACAGTCAGTTAGAACAGATTAGGGCCTTTCTGAAAAGTAAGTATAGTGAATATTTAAAAGATACATAGTTACATCTTATTCAACAACCTGACTGCATTGTTAAATGTATCAGTATGTTTTGTTCTTAGTTTACAATTTACTCCTCTGCCACAAAAAACATCTTAAAAAGCTGGGAATTCACTGAGCTCAGTGAGCTCTTCTCACTTTGGAGAAAGCAAATATCTTGTGAAATGAAACACACGGTACCCTGTCTGTCTGGTTTAAGAGGGAACCTCTGGGACATGTGAGAAAGTACAAGATATGGGCAGAAGGAAAGGAACTCAAAGTTTTGGTTTTTTTTAAAAAGTACCTGGAGGATGCTGCCACCTCCAGAGGAAAACAAAATCTTGACAATCTACTTCCATGAAAATGTCCAGTTAATAAGCTTTGGTTTTAGCAAGATGGCCCTGTATTTATGGGACTGAACTGGCTGATAGTGATTTAATTTTTCTTTTCCTCATAGAGAGAATATGAAATGTACAGACATGTGTAAACATGCTTGCTACACCTATTAACAATTTCAATTATTTGGAAATTTCTGTTCCAGCTGGCTAAGAAAGATAGGCCTGGAAATCAAATAGTTTGTATAGTGTTTCCCTCTTTAATTGGTATGTGAAGACAGACTGTACACAAACTGTTTTTGCATTCTGAAAAAAAGAAGGCAGCACAAACTTTTTTTCCTGACATAACACCATTTCTCTAATGTTACTTGTTACCTTTTGTTGTTCTTCACCACACTGGCTAAATCCCATCTCATCTTATCTCATCTCTCACTGACAAAAGGTGCAGGAACTCCCTAGCAGCAGTTTCACTTGCTCCTGGGTAGTACCCACTGCACTCATTTAGAATATTATTAATTTCATCAGGCTCTTCAGAAAATCAAGACAGCCAATACAAAAAACCAGAGCAGAGTATGTGGTTTTGAAATTCACAGCTCCTCCTATGAGTAGGTGATATCTCACTTCAGGTTTACTGACAATCTCGTACAGTTTCCCAGGGTAGGGCTGGAACCTGTTTATAGGTTCACAGTGTTTCTGTCATGTCGGGTATCCCTTGGCAGAGGCAGAAATTTGCCTTGGGAAGGGGCTGCTTGGGTTGGGCTGATCAAAGTGGGTTCACACTGATTCTGGTAACAGACAAAAGGGTAGGAGAATCACTTTGAAAAAATTAAAACATGCTCTTGGAGTTGCTTTTCCTTCTTCTTCTCCTTGGTCTCTCTCTCTCTCTCTTTTTTTTTTTATTTTTAACAACTTTGAAATCTTTTATGAAAAAATCATGACTGCTTTCCCTTTAGGGAAGAAAGATCACAATTAATCTGTTATTTTTGTCCTAGAGTAAAGGAAGTCACTGAACTTACATGCTTCAATAACATCTCTACTTTATCTGTGTTTATCCTAGCAAGCNTTTTTTTTTTTTTAAGGAATATACAGGAAATGACACCTAACTTTATACTACAACTGGTTCTGCCAGTTCTATAAAAATCTGCCTCTTAAGACATTATTAAGAATTCAAATTAGGTCAGAGTGATCTCATAGGCCTGTATGTGCCATTTGAAAAGTGCAGTGTTCTCTCATAGGAAGGCAAATATAAATGAAATACAAATAAATTTCTCAAAGGTCTCTGAATCTCTGTAGTCATTGTAAAACAGGAAGATTCATTTTGGATGAAGGGAGAAACAAGATGATAGTGTATTATCAAAAAGAAGAATTAGGAAAATATCTGTATTCACTTAGGAAAAAAAACAAAACAAAACCAATAGATATTTTTAAATTACTTTTGAATTAAGCAGGTTTTACTACTACAGCGAGTGTATTTTATCCTGTAAGGCTCTCCAAGGACTTTGCACTAAAGACATCGAGGGACAATGTTTCTAAAAGAAGTATAAAAGCAGCAAAACTTCCCTTGAGGGAACTGGTCATGTATGCTCCAGCCATAAGGCAGGAGAAGGCCCTAAAATAGAAAGTAGGAATCCTGACAGTTCTCTGCACAGCTCAGTAGGCAGCAAATGAGTACAGAAATACTCCTGAACATGCCAGTCATGTTTAACACATGCTGTAACTCTGCAAAAGGTTTCCTGTAGCATTTCCTAGGTAACAGTGAAGAGCAGTTTAGCTTTTGTAATTAAGAACTTTGTTGGGAAAAAAACTCTTAACTTCTTTTTGAACTGTTTTAATAATTTTCCCCTTCAGAACTAATGTTTTTGTCTGGTTTGTCATTTAAGAAATTAGTGAACTCCTTAAGGATAAAAGTATTTTTAGTACAGTCTTCTGCACCTGCCCTGATCTATAATCCAAGGGTCTACTCAGATACCACACCAAATGCTAAGAAGCTCATGACCTAACTCATGACCTAAGATCTTAAAATAGCTCTGAGAAGGTCTTTTTTTTCCTCCCTAAGACTCCTTTCACTCTACTTGCACTACTGTTATTCACTAGTTTTCATCTGAGCAAACATGTCTTCCAAGGTTTTGTATTGTGCTTATTTTTTAAATCAGGTTTGCTTTAGCTGGTAGATATGAATTACTAACAAAAAAGTTAAAATATAGTTAAAAAAACCCCCAAATTACCAAAAAACAAGTAACAGAAAGACAAAAACCAAAGATCAGTCTTCGTAACATGTCATCCCCCATCCTTCTCTTTATGGCTTCAGAGAGTTTTGGACCAAAAAAAGATCAATAGATCATTTAAAACAAATTGTCTGTATTTATATATTGTTAGATTTATGTTCCACTCCATGAAGTCTGTATTCAAGTAACTTAATTTTAATTACAGAAATCTATTGTTTTAAAAATGTTTAAAAAAATAGTTTTGGAAAAAATCCCTTTGATTTAAAATATGGTATTGTGCAAGAGAAAAGAACAGTGAAGAGGAAAAGTAAAAGAAAAGGGCAAGTAATACAAGATGAGGGGAAAAAAAACCCCAAAAATCAACTGTACCCAAACACCAAATTGAAAAGAACTGTGAATCTACAAACCCAGAAAGAAGCAACTGTCTCCTGGTGAGAGTCCAGACATAACCTTACACTGGTGCAGAAGATGTATTAAATTTTGTAGATTTCCTCTGGTTTACATTATGCCAAATGATATCAGACCCAGTTCTGCTAAATGCAAGTTGATAAAAAGTTGTAGGAAGACCCCCTGTCCTGTCCTGGACAAGAAGGCCAATACCTTTGAAAGACAGAGTTCCATCCTTGTTAAGCAGCTCATTTGCCAGTGCTTTGAGCTATATATAGATAAACACACCATTGTTGTCACATCTACTGCCACATCTACAAGACTACAAGGTGTTCTGAAGTTTAACTTTGCAGTTTTGTTTGAGACTTTTTTCCCTGGCAGAACAAAGAACAATCACCATTACAAACCCCTAACAGATTTGTTACTGATCTTACTGGTACAGCAACATATAATGACAGTAAATAGCAGAACAGAGTAGGAATGGAGACAAGAAAACCAATGACACTTCTAGTGTCCCCCCTTCATACAACAGTAGAGAGGGAGATGCTGTAGAGAAGTATCAGGGCAGACAGCTATTTCCCTTCTCTTGGCTGCAGCTGGGAAAAGTTCAAGTGTTTTAGGAATGTCCTGAAATCATATATCAGAGTTCAGAGCAGTTCATACAACAGTAGCAACTCCTGCAGCACAGAAGGCCAGGAAAAAACAAAGCTGTTCCAGTAAGTGAATCAGCAGAAGCTGCTGGGCTGTTACATGTGAGGGCTCCTCTCCTCACAGGATTTAGTTTGTGTCTTGTGGAGGTTCTCACTTGTCACACATCAAGGCATCAATCTGAATTTGGACAGGATGTAGGAAAATACAGTCAAACAATCTAAATTTAACCCATCTGTCTATGACTGATGACCTAGGAATGATAGAAGTCTTGAGAGATTCCTAACCATGAAGAGACAGCATGATGGGGATTTTCTGCTGTGTGAATCTGGCTCTAGGAAAAGCAAACTTTCTGATAGCAAACAGATCTAACCCTAAACTTTATCTCCAGCAATTATTCCATTTCAATCAAACTGTGGGTGTACCTCAAGAAAATAACCAAATAAATAAATTGCATTATATAAGCCTACAAGCTAAACAGGTTACTTCTGGAAGATGGGAAACTTATTTGACCTTGAGAACTTAATTGGCAGTGTAAATTTTTGTCAACAGCCAACCCTGCCAGGTCTGGCCAAAGTTTTCCTATTGGCATCAAAAATACACCCACTGGAGAACAACAAAAAACCAAAACAAGGAAGCAAACAAAAATTAAAAATAAAAGAAAAAATTATATACTGAAACCCAGAGAAGTTTTTTTCTCTGATCTGAGTCTTTTTTTTTGGAGAGAAAGGGAAGAAAGATGTATGCAGTCTTATTTTATAAACAATCATTAATCATGAAGCAGAACAAATAATACTTTATCCCATTAATTTCAGACCTATTATTTGTACAGCCTGAAACCTGCTGCCACAGCAAGAGAACTGTGAAAGTGTTTAGTCTCAGTTCAGGAAATAAGAGTGTAGCCCAGGTGCTAATTCTCTCCTTCTGACCTCTATCTCCACGTATCCCACAATCTTATCTTGGTCTTTCCTATCCTCCCTGATAACAACATGCATTTTGTATCACTGAGATCTTCCAACTTGACATGTCATTAACATGATGGATGAAGTTCAGCATTAGTAAACACAATAAATCCAATCCACTGGAATAACAAGTACATATTAATCTGTCCTCTCATTAGTTCCCTTTTCTTTCTCTGAAACATTTTACTAATTATTTGGCAGTTAATATTTTTATTGTTAAAGAAATTACTTGGTGTTCCCAATAGTCTTCATGTTATTTTTGCTATGAAAAGCTGTTTGGACAGAACTCAAGGATCTATATAATTTACATTTACATACTGCTCCCTGCCCCAATGAAACAGAAAAAATAAATTCCCAGACTGTTTTGCTGGAATTAGTCCTGATTTGAATGTAAATTCACCAAACCTCAAAAGACATACTTTTTATGTTCCAGTGTAAGAATCAAATTGTCAGATGCAAAGGGAGTATCTGAAATAACAAGCTGACAATTTCAATGAAGATACTATTTTTCTTCAGAAAAAATGACCTTTGTCTCAGTTAAAATGATCTCATATACCATGATGCCAAAATTTACATGATCCCAAGCTTTCCATTTGCTTGGGAAAGCTGCACAGGGATGCTGGATACAAGGCTGCTGTGGGATTGCCCTACAAAAGCCTTTGGGAAATAGCAGAGAGAAAAGCCCCTGCACACCCATCCCAAATGTACTGTCATAGTTAATGCAGTGTATCACAACATGCACATTTCAGAGTGCAGGTGGCAGTTTCAAGCACTAAGATCATTGCAGATAATTAGAGCTCACAGCTCCTTTTCATTCTGAAGGTAAAATGGCCTCTGTATTTCAAATTTCCAGATCAGTTTCACTGAGCAGCACAGTGGTTTGAAATCTGTCTAGAACCTGGTGTGACACCTTTCCCAGCTCATCACTGGCACTGTAACAGGGGTAACAAATCAGTGGTTTGCAAGTGTCAACAATAAAATGACCCTTTGGAAGTGGTAATCCTTTGCACGTCAGTGTGTTTAACATCCATCTCAGCCATCCCATGGTCTGCAGGGCTTGTTAATCAACTACAATTGAAAACTGGCACTCAAATGGCACAGCTACGACAGTTGGATAACAGGCTGGGAGCCAGCCAGCAGCTAAAGTTTCATTAGAAGCTATTCTAACATTCATTTGTCTTCAGGAACAACAAGCTTAGCAAACAATTGAATGTAACTGGAGTCTCTGCCAGAGTGGCTCTTGAAAGCTGGTGGCTGAAATCAACGTTGTACAAAGAATCAGCTGCACTTCTTCAGTGCAACCAGCAGTGAGCTTGATCAGAGGCAGAATTCCTCTGTGGCCTTTTTGCAAAATTTTACTTTGCTGTTTACAATTTCAGTTCAGTAGTTTATGAGAAAGGATGGTAATTTCTAACCTAGGCTGCAAATTCTACCTCTGACACCAGCCCATCAAACATGAATCCTCATGAAACTGAAGTCTACTCACAACTTTTCTGCTTTGGCAATGCAGCTCTAGAATTACAACAGCTGAGAGTCAGTGAGATTTAGATATTGTGGACTCATTCATCCAGGCTCTAGACATGAGTGGGGCTGCACATTTTGACTTGTTTTATCACTGACCGAAGGAGGTTCTGCCAGCAGCTACTTCTGCTAAAGACCTTAAAACTGATTACTGCAAGTCTAAGCTCTGTAAAACAGAGGCAGTTTTTTTGATCCTTGACAGGCTACCAGTTCAACTTTTTTGCATGCAGCTTTTAGTTTTTGCTATTATCCCTGATAGCCTGAATGATTCTCGAGGCAGGACCTGGCAGCGTTCACTCATCTGCTCCCATTTTTAGTAATAAAACCAGTCACATTCAGCAGAATGTGCACACTGATGACAAGAGAACACCAGGGAAAGAGGGTGACTTTTAAAACATTTTGTAATGCGTTTGAATTTGAGTGTATAACAGGTAAGTTACGTTTTAAGATTTGTTTTTTTTCTGCAATAAATCCTGAGTCAGGAGGTGAGATTCATGCTGAGCAGTTAAACCTTAACTTGGATTAGAAAAGCAATGCACCATGTTTTTTATCAGTGCTGTTACACAAAACAGGATTGTTTTGCATATTTTACTTGCAAAAACAGTGCACTGATTTCATTCTGTTGTCCACAACCGCTCAAATCAGCAAAGTATATTGTACACTCAATGATTGAGCCTTTCTTGTTCACACCAAGTACTTCCCAAATCACTTTGATGTAAAGCAAGATGCAGATGCCTTTTTCTATAATACTCCAGGGTATAACTGCATTTCCTGTACTCAAGACAATGATCTGTTTAAAGCTTCCTGGTATGATTATTATTTATTTTTCCTCCTTCCCACAGCATCACTTAATAGCAGGTTCACTTTACAGATCCTTTGGGCACATATGTATCATATAATGAGCACCCTGTAAAAATGCCCCAGTGCGTGTCTAACAGGTCCATGTCAGACCTGGAAGAAGTTTAGCTGCTTCAGTACACCAAGGTATAAACTGCAATTAGCACTTACAGCACTGCCAGGACCAAATTCTGCTGAGGATCTCTGATAATATTATGGTGCCCCATGTAGACTCACAGCCTGCTGGAGCTAAAGCTGGGCTGGCTAATGCAGGGCTATTCTCTGCAGAGACATGGACATTGTTTTCAGTAATTAAACAAGGACTCTGAGAACCTTCTCTTTTCAGAAAAATGCAGCCTCAGGATGGATGTATAGATAAGAGATCTACTTCTGGCTGTGTGTTCTACATACAGGGAGGGTATGCATCCTGCTTCCTGCTTTTTGTTAAAAAAATAATAGAAGATAACTTGGTCTGAAACGTTATTTATGGGCTATTTCATTTTAGTGAAAAATCAATTTTAAAACAAAAACAGTGGGATCCTTCTGTCTCGTACCTGATGTGGATCAATCCTCACTATTAGTGTCGGAGCTTGGTGTCTAGAATAAGCTCTTTACATCTCTTTTTATCTCTTCTGAACTTCCTGTGACAATAAATTTCACTTCTTCCTGCATATAGTTTATTTTAACAAATTGTTTTTAAAGCACGAAGACCTTAAATTCTTGAGAATTCTGACAAAATGGCTGGGGGAGAATGTTTTCCAGTTTTTCCCCTAAATAAATAATTTATTAAATAAATGACATTTCCAAGCTTCATAAGAGCTTTGAGACAGGTTCTTAAAATTTAAATAAAGTAAACAAAGGACAAACAGAACTGTTTCAATTGATTGGATTCTGAAAATATTTAATGATTTTCTTAATTAAGAGAAGTTTTATAAAACTCATGTAACATTGTAGGGATCAGATGAAAGGAAGGAACCCTATGAAGGTTTATCACCGACTCCCTGTTAATGCCTTTGCCTGTTACTTACCTTCTTTGTCCCCTGGTTCTGAGTCTGTGTACTGTGAAAAAGATTAAAACAGGTTGAAAAATTGCTGTTTGTGAAGCACTGTAAAAACTGTACACAGTTCAGTATGTTGCTGTCTTCCACTCCATTGCTTGTCAGCAAGGATATATTCTGATCATCTCCAGCAACCTACAGCACATCTCGGCATCAGGGACAAAATTTTAGTAAAAATTTAAAAAGTGACGTGGAGTATCATTAAAATCACTGGAACTAGAAACCATATAGAGTCACCCCAATGTTGTCTTCAAGAGAATACAGCTGGTGACAAGAGGCTTAGACTAACAAGGCATTAGACACTAGGCCAGACTCTGCTCAGCTTTGTTACCATCTGAGCAATCTCTGACAAAGTAAATGTACACATACTGGGTCTCACTGAAACAGGGATTACGGCACTGCTCTTCCTCTTTTCCTGTTTCAAATATGAGCACTCAACCTTCCTTTCTCAAATTTTAGGGCAGCAGAACCCCATCTCACACCACAGACAGCAGAACAGTGATAAGTAATACCCTAAGTTCACAGGCAATGTATGAAGCAAAACTCAGA
>VYZS01019089.1:864-13970 GCA_013400695.1 Neodrepanis coruscans | reverse complement strand
AGATTTTTTCGGGGGGGGGGGGGGGGGGGTGGGAAGCCAACAAAACAACACCGAAAGCAAGTGTTCTTTGCTAAATCCAAAATTTTTGCAGCTTTGCATTTTAGAAACACCCAGACCTCTGTTCTCCATCCCAGCTTAATGGCCATAGGGAATCTCAAATGTCTTTCTTCAACCCATCCCAAACTAAATGAATAAATAAATAAGTAAATAAATAAAATAATAATCTAACAAGCAACAGATGTTTAAACTTGCACCAGCTGCAATTAAAACAAAGTCTTTGTGCTACAGAGTGTTTCAAAGCTTTGCATAGTCCCTCCATTTCTCAGTGGCTGTTCTTGTGGTGGGGCTAAGCAAGCACTTTTCTCCTTAGGCCCTGTCCCTCAACTCTCCACTGTTTTATATAAAATAACTTTAATGAATGTGTCTGGCTGGCTCTTCTTTAGCCCACCAAAGCATTGGACTTCACAGAATGGTTTATGCTTTTACTAAGTTCCTTTACAATTTCCTCACTAAGTCATTTCTCACTGGGGCTAACAAAACAAATCAAATGTGGAATTCCTAGGCCAAGTCAGAGCATGACTCTTCCCCTCAGTAGTCAAAATTTAAAACATTATATATTCAGTCACTCTAAAAAAGAGATTTAAAATATTTATGTATCAAAGAGCAAGTGTGCTCTATTAATATAGTTCAGAACAGCTAAGGATTTAAACAATGAGACAATTATACACTATTTTAGAACTACTAAAATAGAGCAGGAGTCAAGAAATAGGCAAAGTATTCAACAAAATGTTTTTAGATGGTTCAGTATTTTTTACTTAAGTAGGTGGCGGCAAAAAAACCTCTTGACAGCAGTTGTTATTGCAGTTTAGTAAACAGAACTATATTATCATTTCAGGGAATTATGATTTAGGCCTCTTTTCCAGGGAGCTGACTTCTTTTTTCGTTGGTTTGGTTTGGCCGGTTTGTTGGGGTTTTTTTTTCCTGTTAGATTCATGAAGTACCATATTCCACAAACAGCCCTATTAAAGAAGTCATCTGGATTTTCATTTCTGTTCACACATCCTCTGTATTTCTTTGTCATTGTATAGAGGCATTAGGAAGGCCTGAACTCCAGCAAGGCAATGTTATTATCCCATCCTTTTTTAACTGAGTTAAAAAAATGCAAATTTCCAAAATGGAGTTACAGTCCAGTGTTTGTAGAGCTTTTTCTCAGCAATTAGTAGAGACTAATTTTCATGGCATGTAGTTTAATAAACATTAATTAAAAATTAAGTGTATTTTCTTATCATGGAAGTACTGAGAAAGGTAGATGTTTGATATTAACTCAGTGGTAGGCGATATCACTTGTAAGTCACACTTTTTCAGTGTGTCAGCCCACATAACTTATACAACGAGTGAGCTGAAAGGCTGGATGTCTTTCAGAAAGATGCATGGGCAGGCTTTTTGTTGCAGGGGCCACATTCAGGAAAAAACAACAAATCCAGTGACAGAATGTCTGCTTAACTCATAAATCTCTAGAGAATTTTCAGGTTCAGCCTGGAGCGATGTTTATATGTATGTCAGTGAACCAAAAATCAAAGCCCCTTGCCTGGCCTTCGGGAAAGGAAATGCTTCATGAGAATAGGACACCTTCCAACTCTAAGGATTCCTTATAATTTTCAACTGAACACCTCCAGGTTAATACTGTAGCAACAAGACTCTCACAGTGGAATGTATTGATTAATGCTGTACTTCTTCAGGAAGGATATAAAGGTCAAGGTTAGAAGGACTAAAGTGATTTACTAGCAGAAATCTGTTAGGTGTTTTGAAGGGTGTTATTCAAATGTCTGTTTTATTTCCATACAAATGACTGAGCTTGGATTTGGGTGGTTTTGATTCCAAGGCTGCTGGAAAAGAGAGAGCAACACATTTGTTACTATTATTAAAAAAAATGAATAAATAAACTTCTCAAGGGCCTTTCTAGTCTAGACTGCACATGTCAGGCCCTTTTGACTTCCACAGTTGATAAATGTCTTAATGACACATACTATCTACCACTGCCTCTACGAAGTGTGCCTCTGAGTGCTACCACGCTATCAAAACAATCAGCATCTGGCTAAGTTTGTTTCTAGTGATGTCTAAGGAAAATTGATTTCTACTCATTATAAAACAATTTGGCCCTTAGCTGGGGGCAGATTTCATCAACTTGAAAGTAATAAAATAGTGATGTCAGATCAACAGATTATTTCTAATTTATTCGTTTTTAGTTTTCTAAAGAAGAAAGTAGGAGAACTTATAAAATTATTAGGTTCTTTTTAAGATGTTTGAAATGCCTATTAAGAAGCCCTTGGACTTAGTGATCTGCCTATATGATCAAACATCACTGAGAAAATCAACTTCTATATATTTTTGGTGTAATAAATCTAGATTATTTATGGTCTAATTTATGTAGAAAATTATCTGCATCTACATTGTACTTTTTCAAAATTTACATGCTTTTTGTATCTCTTTGGCTCAATATTTTAGGTGAAAACTAAGAAAATTTTAGCATTTTTGGCTTTCCTTTTTAACTCTGAAGTAAACTTAAGATGCATTATATTTAAATTATTTCAGTTTAAGCAGTACTATTGTGTTCACCAAGTTTTTTATAAACTTTGGCCAGATTCTCCACTGTCTTTCACAAGAGCAATAGCCCATTTCCTCCCCACTGCAACTTTGCATGTTGGAGATGCTCTGTACAGGAAAGAAACTAGTTAGATGTACTTGTATAATGAATGCCTTTTTTTCTGGATCCTTGGATAGACCCCTGTGGATTAACATATAACAGGATGAAACAGAGGCAGATTCTATATGCCACTTTGAAGCATTCAGAGCTATGAGTTGCATCACAAAGAGCAACATTATTCCTTTTTTTTTTAATTCCTTCAAAATTCAAGATGAACATATTTCTAACACTGCTTTCCTTCAGATCTCTCCCACAAAAGCCCAAAGTCATGGCCAAGGAAGAGACCACAGTTAACTCAGGTGGCACTTCAAAATTAACTTGCTCCTAATGGACAAAACTCCTGCTGACTTCCCTCATGTTCCCTCAAATATGCCAGATTTAGAGATGGGCCCATGGTCTTTCTATGGCATGTCCAGCAAAATTTCATTAAGTCATTTTAGTGGAAGTATGTCACACTATTCCCCCTCGGGTAGTTCTGCATGAAAAGACAAACTAGAAGTTATTATATCTGTTTCTAAATACAAACTCTTATTAAACATGAATACTGTTCCTACAGTTAAACTTCACTGATGGGAGAAGAGCTATGAGCAAGATGTGCAGTTTTTTTCACCATTCTAATTTCTGGGAGTCAAACACAGAACAGGTAGGGCAGCTTTACTGATTTTTGGTGACTATTGGCTTTGAAAATAATTTTAGTTAAATTTTGGTCCATTATCTCAATCTTTTCTGCTTTATCATCTTGAGTAAGTACGTGGATAACAATTTAAAAATTGATAGATCTTTGGCATTTAGGAATTTTTTTTCCCCTCATGACATGATTGAATGAGACTATAGTATCTGTTAAAATAAAAAAAATACACCTCTGTGTCTGATTGACTGATATACCTAGAAGCAACTTCTCTCCTGTTTAACACCTTTATCCATCATCTCCCTTCATGCTTAAAACAAGCACCTTTAAGATCAGAGAATTTAAGCATAAATTGGACTCTGGTCTCATAATTTTGATGTTTTTCAAACTAAATTTGAAACAGCTAAGTCATTAATGCAATGGGATTTTTCAACTCTGCTACCATGTGGATCATTTAAATTGAATAAAAATGTGTATATCTTTTATACTTGTACAAGATTTTGAAGAGAATTCTTGAAAATAACTTTGAGGAAAAATCATTAAATTTTGTCAATAAAATTTAGGATTCAGTAAGTCAAGCAGTAGCAGTGATTTTCAAACAGTTCTACTACATTAACAACCAAGAAAGATCTCTGCCAAGAACTTCATGATGAATCTTTTGGAATTAAAATGGAAAGTAGGATGAGATAAAAAAGGTCAGCTCCTATGACACCTTATCAGGAAAGACTTTTCATTATTCTCCTCTTGTGTAATTTTTACTTTGGGTGCAAATGGATTGTAAAAGTTCATGATTTAGGAACAGCAGAATCCCATGATGAAATCTTGTCCTTAGTGCTTCAATATAGTTTGAAAGATTAAAAATGGGTGATTTGTGCACTATGTGCTGAAAGGTAGATTAATTACTATATATTTTCTGATACATTCTATAAGAATTTGTGGATAAATGTGAAGAACTTTACTGTTTCTATGGAAAAGATGAAGCCATATGTAATTTAGACCATTAGTCTTTGACTTGATCATCACTAACAAAAAGAAAAAAAAATGGTGTCTCACTAGCTTGTAAAATTTCCCAAATATACACCTCTTTTAAAATGTATAACTTCAAGAACCTGGCTCAGACCATTAATAAACACCATCTGTTAAACAATCATATAAGATTTTTACATCCAGAAAGATTGATTTAATGTTAATTTCATAGATAATTTTTTTAAACCAAATAACATTCTCCCTTTCTTTAAGAGTAAATGTTGTGATTGATTAAAATGTGCATTTTCATACACAGAGCCAGACAATACAGGTTTTTAGCAGTGTTTATTTTTGTAAAAAAAAAAAGAAATCAATGGATTTGAAAGGAAGTAATATCTGTCTTTTGATTGCACATCTTTTAAACAAAAATAATACAGGGTGGAGAATGAAAAATACAATTTTTATGTTGCTACTTCAAAATAACACCTAAGTCTATGGATGTTCAAAATTAAAATATATATATACCAAGAATGCTAAAATGTCTATTTTACATTATCTACAAAATTATGTTCTAATCCAGCCACAAATCATAGGAAAATACTTTGATACGTATGAAAAGCTATAAACCTAAAGAAATTTTGAAGGGAAATAACACACATAAAAGCGTCTTAAATAATTACAACAACAAATAAATAGTTTGTTCAGCTTTACTTTTTGATTGCTGCCATGCATATTTTAATTTTTGGTATACTGAGATAAGAGAAAGGTGAGCATGCAAAGCATTTTTTTAGAATGAATCTGAAAGCAGATACAAGGTGTTGTATTTTTAAGCTGTTGTCAGAAGTTCATAAAACATGATATAGAAGGCAATAGATGTAATAACTCTTCTCAGGAAAACACACAACAAAGCATCTTTTTACAAAACAGACTTCAGTGAATACTCATGGCAAATTTTCTCTGCCTCCATGGCTGAAGAAAATGTAAAAGTTTATAGCGTGGGTTTGGAAGGCTTGTATTATTCCCCATCTTGAGCATTTGGAAAAACACCCAAAATGTCCATATGCTGAGAATGCCCCTTTTGATCTTGGTCAAAGCAAGAAGCATGTAATGTCAACTGAGAACACAGCAATGGCAGACTTGTCTTTAAGCAGTCAGAGTGGTAAAGCAAATGGTTACAGGTGAGTTCAATTTTGGCACAAGGAGAGGGAGATGAGAGAGGAGAGAATGTCTGACTTCTAACTTGTACTATGTTTGCTGGATTTACTGGCTCTTTTCCTCTCTTTGTGGTGCTGGATAGGTTTTGCTTGAGAGGTTCCCTCGAAGTTGTGGCTGGACTCGTTGTGCTGCCTGGTGTATCTCTTGCACTTGCAGGCTGTGACCACAGTTATTTTGTAGGTTCTTATACTTCCATCCTGGCATTGCAGCTGGATCCTCTGAGTGCGAGTTTTGTCGTTGACACATCTCCACTCTTGCGAGCTCCGCCTGCTCCAGTACTTGGTTCCGTAACCTCCTCCAATCCAGTTGGGCAGCAGAGGCAAAGGGAGGCATTCACCAGCACACACCAGTTCTTTCAGGGGATTAATGCTGGTGCACTGGCCATCTGAAATGTACTTGGTGGATCTCAGTTCCCGACAACCAACTTGAACTCGATCTGCAGAATGCACAGAACAATAAACACTGAGATTTAGAAGGCAGCTATTTCCTTTGCCAGTCATTTTCACATTAACCAGGTATGTTTTGCAGAAGTTAAAGTAGGCTGTAATCTTTACAGGACATCTCTTTACTGTTGTGTCCCCCAATACAAGGGCCTCAAGCGCTGATGGTATCTCTGGGAAATACCAGAGCATAAAGAAATCCTAATGATATGCATTTCAGCAGTTGTGGTAGAAGAGGCAATTTTATTCTCTATCCTTCTCAGGGACATACCTTTGAGAAGAGAAAAAAATGCCCCAAGGGAAGAAATGTTTCCTGTTTGTTCTCAGTCTAGGGAATCTGCTCTGTGATGTTTACAACAATTATGTTGGATCATTAGCAAGGGGGAAAATAGTGCTTTGGAAACTTTGTTTATATGCTTCTAAATGAATTTCAAATAGTGTGTTTCTTCTCAATCCGTGGTTACAGTGGACTGAGTCTTCCATGAACTCTGTGGCTCCGAACACAGACACTGCAGAAGTGGTAACAGCTGAAGTTACCAGGGAATGGGGTTCTGCCTGTGAAATTTGAACGATTAGCAGTAACAATTTCAGAGGGGTCGTTTTGCCCTCAGGACCGTCTTTGTATCTGTAGCTGTACGTTATATGTAACATAGAGGATCCTGCAAATTCTCTCAGGCAACTGACAGAATCAATATGCAGAGCTTCTCATACAGGCGTGTTTGTACCCGTCTATATGTGCAGCTCTGCACCCTGCAATAAACACAACTGTTTATTTCAGTAATTACACTTTGAAATAAACGCCTACAGTGTGCTTAATTTTAATAAGCAATCTTTACTGGCTGTGCTCTCCCTCTTTCTGAAAGACAATTCCGGCGCAGATTCTACATACAGTGCAATTAACTAATGCTTTTAAAATAGAAGTAATTACTAGAAACATTTCAGAATGAATCATAAAAGGCTTTGAAGGTACATCTACGTATCACAGCTACAGGCTCCTTCTGTTTCTGCTTGGATTTTTGGAAGCAAGTTGTGAACAGAGACACTGCATTAAGATTACTTCACCATGTCCCCTGTGTCTCATGGTGGGCAGGCAGAGGGACTGTAAATCTGCAGGCTGACCCCAGGGACTATTGACAGGGCTGCTCTCCTGCTTGCCTTGCAGTAAAGATTCAAGCTTGCCTTCCTGCAGCTGCACTCAGGAATGTACCTGGAAGCAGCTGGTCATAGATCTGAGTTTGTCTCTGTTTTTCTGTCTTCCCTGGATCAGCTTTTCGCCAGTGACAGCTTATTGACAATGAATACCTACTGGGGTGCTCCAGTAATCTCATAATGATGCGATGTTTCCTGTGCACTTAAACCCTTAGCATTCATAGAAGCTGACACACCTGGCTTAGCTGAAAGGTATCAGTGTCACTTGTTGCCTTCACTTTCCAGGGATGACGCTATTTTTATCGAATTGTTGTGGGTGGGTTGGTGTGTGCGTTCCTCTATTTGGATTTCTTTTATTTTAAGGAGGCGAGCAGGGGAGGGAACATATAAAGTCAGCAGGTTTCCAGATCCCCACGTATCTGACATGTATACATAAAACTCAGCAGGAAAAGACTAGATATAAAAAGGCAAGTTAGAGCAGAGATCATAGGTAAATTATGAGCTGATTTGTTTACTTTTGCTGGAGGTGTTAAGCGGTTAAGTGTTACAGCAGGAAGTAAAACTAAACAGCGGGAACAAAATTCAGAGTTTTTTTACTGCATTTGAAAAGTAGCTCAGACACCTTCCCTGCCCGCAGTGGGAGGTGAGTTAAGAAAGCAAGCGCTCTGAAAATGCCTCTCACTCCTTTTCCCTTATCTCGCTTCCCTGACGGATAACCCACAGAACCCGGCATTCCTGGATGAACCTCCCTCAGGAAGTAACCTGCCCGAGAGAGCCGGTCCTACAGGACTCCCCAGCACGGGGGAGGGAGGGCGGCTGGCTCGGAGGCCGCCTGGCGAGGCAGATCCCTGCCCGGAACCAGCAGCATCTCCCCGTGCCCGGCTTTCCCCAGGCGGCGGTTCCCTGGAGCGCCGCGCTCGGGCCGGGGGGACGCTGGGCGGGATGCGCCGCTCCGGCAGGGGCTCCGCTCCCGCTCCCACTCCCGCGCCGGCCGGAACTGCCGCCCCGGGCTGTGGGACGCGCTGGAAGTGCCGCCAGTGGGATACTCACTGTTCCGGTCGGATCCAGTGCCGGTGTAGTGTCTGCCTCCGTTCCTGGCTTGATTCAACGTGCTGTTGGTGCTTGGGCTCGCTGCAGCGGGTTTAACAACATGTGAATAAAGTATCTCTGTGGCATCATTCTTGAAAGCCAAGTAGCTTCTAGTAAAGATGCAAGCCAAGAGAACGCCATAGAGGTGAATGGCAGGGAGAAGCATGGCTGGTTCGGTCTGTGTCTGACAGAGCTGGTTGAAATCTTTTCCTTCTGCTTCCTCTGGGTAACTCTGAAATTGCTCTTGAAGATTTCCTTTATATATTCAGAGAGGTTTGGCATTCGTTCAGGTGTAAAGTTGTGGATAGCTTCAGAATGAAAACCCATAAAAGGGGTGGGATCACTACATGAGCTGCGAAGACCTTTCACCAATAGGAGAGAAGACTGCAGTAAAGGAGGAGTTAGATGCACTAATTGCAGGATTCCTATTTGGGGCTTTTGAGGGTATCACAAAACTCTTAGGCACCACCAAACAGCAGAATTCGGGCTGAATCCTAGAGAATGCCAGTTCTGCCCTGCCATTCCCTATAGCCCTGGGTGCCTGGCACTTTAGTGTGATGTGGCTGACAAGGTGTCAGAAAGAGTTTCTTCTGCTCCTGTTATGCAAAGTTTCATACTGTCTTCTCAAACTGAGATGAGCTCTGTAAGTATGCAAAAAATTATAGAACTTACAGAAGACTGCTACACTGTCTGCAGTATACCAAGATCATTTAAAAAAATATTGTGAATAATTTAAAGCTGCCTCTAGATGCTTTAAATTATGCAGCTTTGATCAACAGGGAGCACTGCAAGAGAAATTACTTGTTTTAGGGGAATATTTTCTCCCTGGTGTGCAGAGTTACAAGCATGTATTTCTGTATCACCACACATAAAAAGTATTTCCTCTAGGCTCCTTAGTACAAACATAACCATATTCATAGCCTCTCACCATGCTCATTCACCAAACTAGTCTTTTTTAGTTTTGTACATTGCCTAGAGCATTCCTGTATTTTCAATGTATTATTTCATATGATAAAGGAAACTAAGAGGAAACATGCAAATCTTCCAAATTTTCAAATTTTCAGAAGAATAATTCTTACTTTGGCATACTGTTTTACTGTGTCACACACTTACTTGATTTTAGATGTAATTACATGGCCCAAATCCAAATGCTAGTGTAAACAGAGATGCTGCCAGTAGGCCAATGCATCTCTGCATCAATGCAGAATGAATGGTGAATGCTCTATAAATTGTCACTATAAATAAAACAGCAGTAATCAACACTAAAAGCTCTAGTGTTCTAATTAAAAGGATGCTACTTTCTTGTGAAAAAGCACAGCCTTGCAGAAAACCACATAATGTAAAGGTTAGACTCTAATCTCACACTCTGTAACTTAGTTGATGTCTATAGTCACACTGGATTTTATTGCTGTGATAAAAGTAGAAGGGAAACACAGGTTAGTTAGCTCTATTGCCAGGATCAAAATCTCAGTCATTCAGAGAAGACAACTTTGTTTCATCCTAGTCACAAGCAGATATTTGTCTGTACAGCAACACCTTCCTCTTTCATCACTAGGAAAGTTATCCTGGATTTCAGCAGGAGTAAGGACAGATCCACAGTCAGTGCCAAGTCAATATCCTGTGCTTAAAAAACACAAAAAAAACCAGGAGTGTTGCAAGGTGATGTGAGTTTTACTGGCAGAACTGTGTGTGGGGAAGTTGAGTTGATTGTCTGCATCTATTATAAGTAGCCCAACCCAGTTCTGGAATAACAAGAATGTTGCAAGGCAGAGTGAGATCTTTCAGCAGAGTAATGCTTGGAGGAGTGGGATTGCTACTAACATCTGACAAAGCTCCAAGTTCCACTCTCATAGAATGTCTAATTTAACCCCAAAAGCAAAGATGTTCATTTTACCTTACCTTAAAAAAAAAAAAAAGTTTTCTGAAACAAATTGTCAACAAAATATGTACATGATTAATATTTGAGCATTTTTTTTAACGGCAGTGAACCAAAGGTCTACTTTGCTGATGTTTAAATCCTACTTCATTTTTTCTCATATTCACAGATCATACAGATTTTCAGACATCTAACCTTCCCTGCAGGATAGTCTCTGTGCTGAACTAAGCCACTATAATTAAAAGCATGGAACCATTTTTCCAGTTATCCACAGTACCTTTGTATACCAGTCAGGGGACCTCTTCCTAGTAGAGAGATTTTCCCACATTACATAAGACTTAAGAAAGTCAGAAGTTTCCTTGAAAGCTGTTTTCTTTGAAATAAGGCATGTAATCTTCTCACAGGGAAAATGAATGAGTCTTTGGTGTGGTTATAGGACTGGGTCTACAAGGACCTTGCTAAGCCTCAATCTTAAGCTTTCAATGAAAGCTAAAGATCATCCTTTCAAATTTAACTTCCATGAAAACATTAAGTTTGCCACGTACATCTCTTGGTCTTGTCACTTAGAGAAAAAAGACCTCAAGACAAGCCTCTTACAGCCTTTGTAAAGGATAAGTTTGGTCCTGAATTTGCCATAGGAAAGATGATACAGATTACCTCATTTTCCTGTGCTCTAGACACAGAGTAGACATTATTTTAACTTTATTTGTATTTTCCACTTGTTAAAAACACCGTACGATGATATCATGATTTCAGTTCCTTGGTCAGTACTGTCAGCCTCCCTGCTTTGAAAAGTAAGCAGTCTTCTGAGGAGTTTGATAGTTAATTTGATTTATACTTTTTTTTATCAAACCTACATCTTTATCGAACCCATATCTTTCACTTTTTCTGAGTCTCCCTAAGAGAAATTGGAAGTTTCTTGAGAGGAAGGGATTCTGGTCAGTCAAATTTGGTTATTCTTTCTGAGTGAACTTAAGAATCAAAAGTTATTTCTTGTCGCTTAGCTCAGAACGAGTTCCAAGACTTAAAATATTTTTTGCTATCATTAGTTAGATGTTGTAAGAAGTTCACAAAAATGAAGGTTGTAAGTTACCATTGTAGCCTCCAAAATAGGAGTGCAATGCAGAGTCTATCCTCATTCTACTCAGATTCGATGGCTGGTATAGAACATTGCTCTGCTTAGTCTGTAATATTGGCCATCAGGAATATATTACACAAGGTCTTTGAAGTCTATACTGGCTTCCTTTTTGCCTCTGGGCATAACTCAGGATGTTCTTATTGATCTATAAAACCCTATATGCCTTGAGTCCTAGGCAGTAAATTCTATCTCCTTTATCTTCCATTATGATGCTTAAGATCAGGGGCATACTGACTATACCTGGGTGTCTGGAGGGGTTTAATGCTCAGTGTGAAGGGTCCAGGAGACTGGATTTCACTGCTCCTAAGGATCCAAGAGAGCTTTGTTCAGCTGCTTGGAATGGTATGAAGGCCATTGTGTAGTCAGATGCTTTAAAGGTGACTGTGGGGAAGGCACAGGGCAGAAACCCATTAACCAGATTCATTTAAATGTTTCTACATGTACCCAGAAATAAAGTGCTACATTTAACTACACACTTTTTTTCAACTTAAGTGCTCATCCTATCTTAACAGCGTGGCTTCTGAGTGAACCTAAACATAGTGGCAAAGCCATCCATTACTCTTCAGAGAGAATGGTATCTAGAGTTATCCACATCTTAACTCTTGCTTTTTCCATTTTTTGTGATGGAAAAACCACATTTCTCTCAATGGATGTGGAATAATATAGGGCATACATTCCATAAGGATCCCCAAAGAGAATTCCCTTCTTTATGGTCATTTATAAGTTTGTCAGGATACCATCCTCCATGTTTCTGAGACACTATAATAATGTCCAAAGGGCAAAGTTTTGTGCAGAGTGCACACACCTGTCTAGCAGCACAAAACAGCCACGGGGAATAGAAGGGTATGCACTGACAAGTACAAATGACTGCCAGACAGCCTTGTCTTTGCAAACCACATGATCACTGAACACGCACAGAATACGAAGGAATCCTCAATTTGTCATAAACTTGGGCCTGCCCTGTTTTAATAATGACAGGAAAAGGCCAGAATTAGAATGAAGGCACCATGCAAAGAAAGGTTCAAAATTTGGTTTTATGTTTTTATTGCTAGTCCCAAAGAGAAGACCATTAGAGCACTGCACTTCTGACTTGTTTTCAAAGGCAGATACTTTGAGAGTAAATATAGGCTCAGATAAACGACTGCAAAAAAGAAACTGACATTTATTACTTTGCACCTTAAAACAGAAATGACTGTCAGGCTATTTTCTGTTAAGCAATAAGCATATTAGTAATGTACTTCAAAGCAGCATAAGATGTGATTTGGAGCATGATAAGAGAACTTGTCAGAAAGTGAGGTAAAATTGTAATAAATGCAACTGTTGAGAACTTGTAAGCTGTTGTGCAACAAGTTAGCATAATTTTAAAGCTCATGCAGAAAACATGCCAGGGAACCAAGATACGCCCCCATGCTGCAAATTCTAAAACCAAAAATTTTTTAATACTTTTTTCTATAAAGACAGAGGTTTTTCTATACAGACACTTTTTAATTTTCTCAGTAAATTACATCTGAGAAATTCAATGGAAAACATAACTTATAATCTTATTAATAAAAATGACTAATTAGTTCTGATTTATGTCTTCTTCATCTCCCTAAGATGCCATATTACAATTTTATTTTTTTCCTACTTATACATAATGTAGACAGAATAATTTAGGTCAGACTGTGGTTTCAAAGGAGGTAATTTATCACTTTTATAAAAAAAATACATTAAATATACTGAATGTGAGAATATCTAAATTTTTTTTTCTTAAATTCTGGGAAAACTTACAGTAGAGGGAAGAACTGTCTGCACTAATTATAAATGCCATCTCTTCTTGAGCATTTAGAGTAAAATTTTAGGACAAGATTGAAGACAATGTGGCTTATCATCTAAAACATGTTTTATGATTTCCACATGTG